>SRMA01026149.1:5815-41127 GCA_007224835.1 Danionella cerebrum
ACACTGTGTTGCTTGAAAAAATGCGTCAAGTCAGATTCCTCCATGCAATTTAAGTGACTCGTGTGACTAACATCAAGTGTGTTTTTAAGTTCTAGCTGTTCAATACAGAAAAATCGTTCTGTAATCAAAGGAGGATGTGTAAATGTGAAAATCCTCATTAAATTTTGATCTTAAGGAGGTAAAAGCTACGCAATTTTGTATTTAATGGGTTGGTATTGCAGCTATGTATGATATACAAATCATCATTTTGTACTTGAAAACTGTGAAAATAAGTACATCCCTTTTCAATTTATAGGTGTTCCTAATAAATGAACATTACAGCATGGTTGAAAACTATTCATTTTCACAGATATGTTAAAAGTGGACATGTGAAAGTCAGTTTATGTTTACAGTAAACAAACCGTCCTCCATATGTGTAACCATTTACAACAACATTTCTATGACCCAGATGAGCTTTAAAGAACCAAACTAATTAACATCATTCTGCATTCTTCAAGCAATTCCTTCTAAGTGAGCAAAATTAATACTACATACAAACTATATACAAAGATCAGAGCTAAAGATAAAGACCACCCTTTCTCCTTTTCTCTCAAATTAAAAAAAGGGATTTCCAAGAAAATGCACTTTACTATCACGTTTGCTATGATGTCATGAACCAGAACTAGAATGATGTCATAAGTGATATGTCTGAAACAAGCCCCCTCAGAGCCTATCTGCTTGTTAAGTCGTGACGTCGCGCTGCGCTTCTGGGGTCTGGCGCTCAACTCCCCCCTTGACATACAATGGTAGAAGTGGCTAAAACTATAATCTATAAACTATATATTTAAACGCTTTAAATCAGTTTTAATTCAAGCAAAACAGTCTAGAAAATCTAGAGGCGTAGAGGTAGATTGTAAAATCTAGAGGCGTTCTAGAAAATGGCATTTATAAAGTGTATTGTGCAGTTCTGTGGCACAAGAAACCAGCATGTGAAACAACAGTCTCACCTTTAACTTTTGAGTCCAAAAAGTTTCACTTTATGAACATAATTTTATAGGACACCTTACCGTCTCTTACTTTTATTATGTCACATTATTGTAAATCTACACATAATGTTTTGCTTGATTAAAAACAGTTTTAAAATGTTTTTGGTGTAATAATGATCAAAGTTTCAGCGCCTTCTACCATTGTCTTTCAATGGTAGAGTAAAGGGCCAGGCCACGGAGCCAGATGTTGATTTAAATAGGGTAGAAAAGTGGTAGAATTATATTTTTTTATAAGCTTAGAAGACAACTCTACTGAGAAGCTTAACCTTCATTTAAAATGCATAAAAGGATCACATAGTTTTGACTTTGTTAGGAACCTCTATTTAAAATAAAATAAAAAATATTTTCACAAACTTATAAAATGCTCTGATTGAACTTATGACCTTCGATAGATCAAAATCATAAGTGCACTTTCAGCTCCTCTCCAAATCAAATTTTGCCTGGTCTTCCAGTACACCCCCATTGTTAATACATTGAAAATGAGGGGTATACTGACAGAAATAGGCCCAGCTGCCTGTACAAAAAACAACTTATTGTGCAAGAAGCAAAACCTTTTGACCTCTAATTGCTAGGATAAACTTGGCAGAAGGGTTGCAACATGCTGACAAAAAACAAAAAAAAAACAGATTTCATCAAATAGACCTTATATTGCTGCGTAATGTGAAGGCTTTTCCTCCCTCTGCATTCCTCACATTTCTAAATATGGCCTGAGACACAGATTCGGACCCTTTTTGTACATATGCGTGTAAAAACTCTTCAGATACTTTCTCAGCAGATTGCTTTTTGACAAAAATGTGGAGAAAAGAGAGATTTTCTTTCCTGTTTCATGTGCGAAGTCGCTATGAAACCTCTTCATCAAAACGAGCCAACTTTCGTTGATCCTACTCGGATCAGAAAAACGGATCAGATGTGGCAATGCAAAAATCTATTTTGTTAGCACCACTTGATTGGTCAAATGTGTGAGCTCCTGTTGGCACCCATGGTTGTCAATCGATGTGCATTGCCACACAAAACTCGGTGAGTAGAGGCCTTTAGGATTTCCATGACAGTAGCTTGAAGCCTTTCCAAGTGACTTCCAAGTGAGTGATTAGGGGCCATAATTCAGTTGCCTGGGATGAGAATTGTTCTTCTGTAATAACTAATCAAAGCAGTTACTTTGTAACAGACAATGGCGTTGTGTTTGGGAATGTGTGTCAGAATAAAAGGTATGATTTCCAACAGGGTTTAGATTTGCAATTTGGTCAAAGATTGGAAGTCAATGGTTAATAATATAATTCAAATGATTGAACACTGTTGCCATTTCCTTTTCAGCAATTCACAAATGGTGCCACTTTCCAGCAGCTGACTGGCTCATGCATTATTCAGCTTAGGGTAATCAAATGAATAGATGAGGGTGGTGGCAGTGCAGAGGTAACAAACCTTATTGAATGTCTGCAGAGTTAGTGTCAATAGATCAAAAAGTAATTAACACTAATTCTCTGATTCTTGTTCCCAATGGGGGACCCCTGCTCAGCAAACAGTTGTTAAAGAGCTATTTCACTAGAGCTACACATCAAAGACACAGCGGCAAATTCATCTGCATTTGTCACTGCTAAGGATTAGCGATGTGTGCAAGTAATTATAGAAGTCAAATATTCGTTCTGCCTCCAGTTGACTCAACACAAATAAATGGATTTTCGTTTTGCACATTTGCCTGTTATAGGCATGAAATTCTGATGATCCAATGTTCTGCTCTGGAGCTAGTTGCCGCAAGATCTTCTTGTTGCGTTTGGATTTTGCTGGAAAATGTATTTATGTTTTATGCATTTATTTTCCAAATGCGGAGATTCAAGTCTATATTCCATTGGCAACAGTAGTGACGCATCATTAATGTAAAAACTTTCCCAACGATAAAAATATATCAACCAGTGAGAGGTCATGGATTTATTTTCTGTGATTAATTGAAAATAAGTCACCAGTACACCAGTCTCATGTGATCAGTGGTACAGTGGCAATGGCAAAGCGCGTGTGTTTTCAGCCAATAACTGCTGCTATGACTGCTGGTCACCAGCCATCCAAATCTAGTCAAGACTAAGAGGAATAGCTGATACATTGTTGCAATCATCTCCAGATTTAGTCGTCATTCACATTACACTGATCGATCTGGTCCACACTAGTTGAAAATGCAGCCACGTGACATTTTATGGGCCATTCATTGGTCACATAAGTCATCGTTACGTTTATCCTCAACTGCTTTTCTTAAAATGGACAGACCACGCTGCCAGATTTTGACCCTTCTTCTTTTTTATTTTACAATTTGTGTTAATCGCATTAAATTGTAATGATAAATGCTGCTTTGTAAAAAAACACACGCCATCCCATAATGCCACACACAAGCATTGCCTTGTTTTTTAGTTTGGATCATAGTTTGATCAGGTTCTCACCACAAATGATTAGCTCTAGAATTTGTTTATAACCATACTGAGACAACCTCTTCAAGCAGGTCTCAGACCACTTTTGTTCAGTTCGCCTTTGGTCCAATATATAGTTTGGTTGTTGCTTTCTCACTGCCCAAATAAACCAAACAAAGGGAAAAATAAACTCTAGTTTGATTGAATCAGACTAAACAAGTCAGCTCTGTAAGCACCATTACAGACCAGAGACCACCCTAAAAAATAATTAAAAAAAACACAACCTGAAGCTGAACTATAGAAACCTGGGCTTTTATTAATTTCTGCCTGTTTTGTTGGCTTATTTACACAGGTCTTGTTGTGTAAAAATATTAGCATAAACAGGTGAATGTTTTGCGTTCTTGTAACACATGCCTCACGGTCCAGTAACAGGCTGTGGCCCTGTGGTTTTGTGCCACTACTGTAGTTGCTAAATTGTAAGACTTGGTCACTGGACCCTTAAAAGAACCAATAGTGAATATTGCTCCTCACAATAACCCTAATCAGAACCCTTAAGCTATATTTACAACCCAAAAAGAATTATGTAGAAATGCCCTTGGTGTCCTATAAAAGTTTGGGATGGTTGTCAGCTTCTTAGGAACGTTGTGAAATATTGTGGTAATGTTGGCTATATCCGGGTGGGCATTGGTATGTTTGCATCATTTCTTGCAAACAACATTTTTTGATGTCAAGGACAAAAGTGTTTGATGTAAAATGTTTTTCCACCTTGGTCAAGGCTCAATTCAGCTTCTGAAATCTCAAGAAATTTTGCACTTACAGAATGTATGATGATTAGTTCAAATAATTAAATACATAAATCAGTTTTAAATTAATAAAAGCGCCATCACCACCTTACTATTGGGGCATGCTGTAATCATATAGCGTCTATATATTTGCCAATGATACATGCACAGGCACACTACTAGACATATATACAATTGCTGGGCAATGGGCCCTCCGGTGGTGAAATATTACATAGCGAACCTGAAATGAGAGGAGATTTGACTATAAATAATTATTTACTTTTACACAAAAAACTATCATAAACAACACTCTTTTTTTAATCACCTTTCATCCTGCAGATGTAAAACATATCTGTAATATCTGCCTGCAAACATAACTGTGCCCGATTCTTTGAAAGAAGCATCAAGATCCACTTCCAGGGCTCAATAAATTCTTAATCAGAAACTAATTGCAGAGGTGTTCATTAGTATTCACCATGGAATCAAGACAGTCGACGTAGAGTGAAAATCGAAAGAAGTGAAAATACCACCCATATACGAAACTTGACCTTGCAGACAGCTGTGCTTACTGACTTATGGGATAATTGTTTTCCATTCGGTCGGTTTGTGGCAACACATTACGCATCCAGCTGTGCCAGTGTAACGTTGCAGGCCGCATCCCCGGTGGACTCTTTCAATCAGGCATGAGCTTCCTAAACCATTCATCAATATAAAACTCTAGGGTTATATGGTGCATGTGTAATCACCCTTGATGCATTTAATCATAACTATACCATGGAAGACACCTCTGAACTGGATCCAACCAGTTCATAATTTACTAATGAGTTATGTAAAGAAAGATCAGCCAGACTGACATGCTTCATGGTAGGTTTAGGGATAGTTGAACACTATTGGGATTGCTGACAGCTGCTTAATTTGTTCATTCTGTGACTGCCTGGGTTTCCTCCATGTACTGTGGTTTCTTACTGTGGCTGGCTCTCTAGCATGGATTCCCCAAGTGAGGTGATGAGAGGAAGGCGGAGGGAAGCTTTATACGAATGCTATGTGCTCGGACAAAGTTGATGAGAGAAAGGCTGGATTGGTTTAAATGGTTGTGAGTTGATGAGATAATTGGCATGTGTGTCATGTCCTGATTACTCCTCCTGAATTTTTTTTACTTAATGGTAAATATGATGTAGTTGAATGAAAAAGCTCTTTGTTGGGTGGAAGTGCTTTGTAGAATGACAAGCTCATTTAGAAATAGTAGAAATAGATCTGCTTCTAATATTGTTGGAAGCTTCCTACTAATGAAACATCTTTTAACACAAATGGGTGTAAAAATTCAACATTAGCTTTTGTTATATATGGGTTCAGTTTTGTTTTGCAGGCACAGTTAGAAGAGACTAAAGGGATGCCAATGGGATTCGAAGCATTTTCTATTTACAGATCAACCTACATTTTCTGGAATGTTTGTATTTATCGAACTATAAAAGTCTTCCCAGGTGAAATTAAGGGTGGTTCAAACACATAATTGTTTCTGTGATAAATAAGAAGAAAGTATTGTGAATTACTGGAACTGATATCAGATCAAAATGAAATGTCATGAATAAAAAATAGGATTGAAACCAAACCATAATAGTGATAATTTAATTAAAATGCAAAATTGGCAACAGTTCCATTCTCTGCTAACTATTGTTGTAATGGTCACATTAGCTAAATGTGTCAGTTACTTTGGAGTAAACAAATCAGCATTGATTCTGTCAGCAGTTGTTACATAACTGTACTGGAGCTCTGATCCTCCTCAAAAGCGTTGGTCTGCAGTTTAATGGTCTGAATTCTCTGTAGTTCAAAACTAGATTTACTACTGGAGGTGGCTGTTAACTCTGATGGCCAGACAACGACCTCTGCACCAGTCTTATTTTACAATAAATAAATGATACAACCAGAACCATGGACATCTGCATTTTCCTTACCAGAAAAACATTAATTGGAGGGTAATGCAGAGTTCTTCATTTGCGGATACAACTTGAAAGTGACATCCCTGTAAATGAGCTCTTTGTAAACAACATTGAGTTTGTTTCTGCATTATATGTCTCTGCAACTTCCCCATTTCAGGAAGAAAACAGATCATTTCACATAAGAAGGATCCTGACCAATCTGGAAACCTCAGTCTCCTCTGTACATAGATGCAAGCTCACTCACAGACAGACACATCTGCATGGGATTATCAGATTAGTCAACTGAGACAGTGTTGCCCTGTGTGTTTGCAGCATCACCCAGCCAATGCAAAAGCCACAGTAACAGATTTCACTGCTTAATTCTCCAGCCAACAGCCACAGCTTTGGCCAAACACTAAAAGTATCCTTTCTCCTTCAGAAGCGAGGCATCACTGAGGCCTGCCTTCCAAGAACAGCTGAGATCAGCATCAAGGAGTGGAGACTGAAGCTTGTTGAGCATGGAGTGGTCAGGTGTGGATAGTATGTCAAGAGCGAGGGCAAACAGGGTGTCTACCCGTCTCTACTTTAAATGGTTATCCCTGGTGTGTGTTTCAATAATGTTGGCAGCATTCACACATCAGGGAAAGCAATCTAAACTCAGCAGCTTGTCAAACTTGGCTCAGTAGGAAGTTCAGCAGGTTCTCAGATTTTCAGTTTTACCACATGGATCATGTCTGCTTTAATACCTTATAGGGGTAATTAAGTGAACATGCTAATGAACAGCGGTTTTAAGATTCTGTTTTATATGCTTTATAAAGAAAAATCATACTTTTTCAGTAGGAAATATATTTTATTTGAATCAAATAGTTTTTAAACGAGTGCATTGAATGTTCAATGTTTTATAAGTATACATGGCAGGGGGAAAAAAAAACATTAAATACATTCAATATACATCATATCAATCATTCACATTGCATTTCAGTTCCATAGCCAAAAGATTTCAAAGGATCAATCTTGGAGATAAATAAACAAAATTAGTGCACATAAATTAGTTATGCACATAAATTAGTTATGCACATAAATTAGTTATTAAGAATCTTGTACATAATGTCTTTCCATGTTTTACAAGATATTCACTTTTAATAATTGACAATTTCTTCTTTTTATGTGAAGATTAAATCTATTAAGAAAAAATGTACAATTTACACAAGACTTGAAAAAAAGCCTTTTGAGAAATAAAAATCATATTTAATTCAAATCAACAAATGGGTATTTATATTTAAATTTAAATCTATTCATGATAATGTATAATGGGTTTTTGACACATAGAACTGGCTTTCTTTCCTTTTTGACACTTTCATTTTTGCAGTAATTACTTTTTACAAAACTTTGTGATGGATAATGTGTGTATATCTGAATATAACACGTACGCATCATTATTAAGTTAAGTAAATAATAAAATTTTGCTTGTTTACAAAGGAATGGGCCTGCAATTTATGATCACTTTGTGCTGAAACACTAGTGTGCAAATCTGACAGAGAAAGAGGGGGCTACTGTAGATTAAACAATATTATTAGTTCTTATATGAATATGCTGCCAGGTCAGAGTGGCTTGATTAAAGTTAAAAGTCTCATATTATTGTTCGGTTTCTGGTCTTAGCTGTTCACATATTTCTCGTTCCCTCTAGAGATTTTGATCATTTGGTTCAGCTGCACAATTAGTGTGCACTTGTTTTTTATGTGTCCTGATTTATTCTTCTGTTTAGATGCACGTTCCAACTGTCTTTGTCGAGTGGTTAACCAGACTTTACTTCTTCATTGTTTCGTGTTATTTTGGGGGATCCTTGGCATAATCCTCAAGTTAAATGGCAGACTAACTTAATCACTGCCAGGAGTCTAAACTGCTATTCTTCTTGTTTACCTTCTGCTGCCTCTCCTGCCCCTCTGATGTAGATTTAGCCTGTGTCCCTGCAGAGTTTCATGAACTGGGTTCAGCTTTTGCAAGGACCAGGCTGGGTTGCTACCTCCTCATCGCTCCTATGACCATCATTCGAATTTGTGAGGAAGACAAGTAAAAGACTGCGTTTAACTCCCCCAATTTGAATACAGGGTTTTGCCGTTTGGTTTGTGTAACACCCCGGTCACCTTTCAGGTGGTAATATGTCCATTACATTAGGCTGGTTCTACAGAGACTCCTCAAAAATCATCTTTTTGTAGGCAGATAAATGTGAGTTTCACTCAGAGTCTGTTCCATTTCTAGGGCATATTGTCAGTTCCAGGGGGGTATCTGTGGATCTTGCAAAAGTCCGTGTTATCTCCCAGTGGGCTGTACCTTTGCAAACTTTTACAGTTGTTTCATCATGGATTTTGGTTGTATCGCAACCAGCTGAGCGCAATTATGATGTAGGGGACAGGGAGCATTTTGTGCAATGTTATACTGTCTGTGCTGAGAACAAGGCTGAGACAAGACAAGACATTATACCCAGCCGAGCTTCTTCATCGCCTGGGAGTCCTGTCTTGGCCCTGGTCGAATATCTCCCTTGATTTCGTCACTGGTCTTCCCTCTTCACGTGGGAACACTACCGGGTTAACCATTGTGGATTGTTTCTCCAAGTCCGCTCATTTTATTCCTCTGACTAAACTTCCCACATTGTTGACCAGATATTTTGGTTACATGGGATCGCTGCCGACATCAGACAGGGGGACTCAGTTTACCTCTCAGGTTTGGAAGGAGTTCTGTAGTTCTGTAAGCTGCTCGTAGCTTCAGTTTTCCTCTCCTCTGGGTTTCAACCTCAAACTAATGGACAAATAGAAAGAGCTAATTAAAATTTAGGGCGCTTCTTACATTGTTTCATATGAGTTTAATATGCACATAATTCTCTCCCCTCTACTGCTACAGGAATGTCACCCTTCGCTGCGGCTCTTGGGTACCAGCTGCCATTAGTTCAAGAGAAGGAATCCGCTGTTCCTTCAGTGCAAAGCTATACGGTAAGAGCAGGCCACTCTTGGGATTTAGATAAGGCAGCTCAACTCAGAGCCCATGATCAGATGTATATATCCGCCAGCGTCACCAAGCACCGCATTTTGTGTGTGGTCTATGAGTCTGGTTTGCAACTCGTAATTTACACCTTCAGTATCCCTCTCGCAAGCTGGCACCTAAATACATAGGTCCCTATTCCATGGTCGAGGTTATAAACCCTGTGGCAGTACGTCTGTGCCTCTTTAGTTTCTTACCTCGTATCTATACTTTATTCCATGTTTCTTGCCTAAAGCCCTTCATTCCCTCCAAACACATTCCCTCCCTACTTCTGTGAAGGAGGAGCCAGCTTATAGAATTTTCTCGTATTCTCGATGTGCCTCGTAGGGGCTGGGGGTGTCAATATTTAGTAGATTGTGAGGGTTATGGACCCTAGCTGTTTGTGTGTTTCTCGTTCCTTCAAGACATTTTGATCATTTGGTTCAGCTTCGCAATTAGTGTAAACCTGTGTCTGATGTGTCCTGATTTATTCTTCTATTTAGACACGCACTACAACACTCACTTTGTCAGACAATTGACCAGTGTAGATGCAAGATCTTCTCTCTGCAGTTCATGGATCTGTTCCAGTCAGGTCCGGTCTGAAGTCTATTAACTTCTGTTTCTGGAGCTTCACAGCCTCTCCTCGTTGTAGCGTTTGAAATTGGCGGTTATTCTGGACATGGTGGGGGCTCACTTCGGCCATCTCCTGCTGATCTGCTATATTGTTCTCTTGTTCAGGTCTTTTGGCCTGTGGATTATTGCACTGTTTTTTTGCTGTGGGACAATAAATTTCCTTACTGAAAACTGCCTTGAATCTGGGTCCATTTATAATAAATATTAGCAACTTTCAAAATACAATATTAATCGTAAAAAAAAACATCTTTTAAATCAACTCATATTTTTGCCTCTACAAAACATGCCATTCATCTCCATTCCTCCCACAGTCATACTTTCACCATGCCCCCTGCCGACCAACCCTCACCTATCAGTCAGAATTCTGCAAAGAGATAAACTGAGTGGCTCTTTAAAACTGTGTTAATGCATATTGCATTATAATCAACATAAAACACACATTCTCTGCATTGTTCTTCATTGTGCAAGTTTGTTGCTCTCATTTTTGTGTCAGGCAGCGCACCCAATAGGCATAGAGATGATATGTGCTAGGTTAAATGTGTGGTGCTAGGAACTATGGGTGGTGCTAGGAACATCGAGCCGTTTTCAGCTCACAGAAAAGGAATGCAGGATTACACAAAAATGCATGACAGATTATAATTAAAACTTCATGATTGATGAGTGATAAACTAAAAGATTCTGTAAATGTCAAAAAAGTCTACTTTGCATAATATGGCACATTTAAGTGAAAACTTTTTTTTTTTTACTTTTTTTTTAAAGTTTAACTTAAACACAAGACCTATAACGATGACCCGGATACATCAATACATAGAACCACAAACACATTTGTGGATCCAGGATTCCTCATTATTGGTCTGCATGTAATTGATTTTATATAGGCTCCTAATGCATTGCCTCAAGTCTGCAGTATTTGTATTTGAGGAGACAAACACAAGTAGTATGTCCATGCTCTTATAATATTCAGTACTCAAGCCATGCTGCTGGATGGCACCAAAGCAAATGTTAACTGCCATAACTAAACAAATGCTCATGCTCTGCAAATGTCAGCGAAAATCTATGATGTTCCATTAAGAAAGCCTGGAAACTAAAAAGCTAAGGAAGATGGTCGTTATGGCCCAATTACGATTCAAGTGGGAACCAAATGGAATCTTTGATCTATGAGAGCAAGGCAAACCATTGAGAAGGGCTTTCTTGTAATATATCAAGAGACTTAAAAGTTGACCTTCAATTTAAATTGCTTGAAATCTGCTAGAAAAGCCAAATTGGATGTTTTCCTTCAGTCAAACATTACAATGGCATAGAATACATATATAGTTGTAAAACAAACTGCTGTGGAAGCTGAGTACATAAAAGGTATCTACTGTTTGGAAAGAGATTGATGTAGAATGGAGAATGGTTTTCCTGACTAACACCAAAATAGAAAATGTGTTGCAATATTTAGATTGGTCATTGCTTGTTTCATAAATGCACTATAGACCCGCTTAATAAAATTGGGAATGTTAAATGGCTTTTCAAATGTTTCATATGATTTCAAATAAATCTAATATCGTTTTTAAAATTCAGCACATTTCTTTATAGATCCTGAGTTCACACTTATATAGAATTTAGCCTTAGCATCCCTAACATATTTGGAGAGTTTATGCAGCAGAACAAATATGGGCTCTATAACTAAAGCCCAGAGATCCCACCTCCAGACAGCAAAATACACTGTGTTAAATCAACACTACTGCTGCCAATGCCATGGACATACGTCGACACTACCCCAGTGTTAAATGTAACACCTCAATTGGTTTTAACATTGACAGGAGTACTAATTCAACTCACATAGTGTTACACTTAACACTGAGCCAGTATTTACATAGGTCACTAGTAGTGTTCATTTAACACTGTTAGTAAAATAAATATACCTTGGCATGGTGAACATGGGCTGCTGTTTAGTTAATGCTGTATTTATGCTAAAACATCAATTATGCATGTTCCACCCATGCTAATTAGGCCCATTATACAAGCTTTTTATAATAATAAATCATGATGTCAACAACTGTTAAAGAAAAAAAAAAGGATCGTCCTTGATTAACATTCAAAGATGCAGAACCCCACATTACCATTAAAGATCTGCTTTGAAACATGATATAACTGGTTAAAGGTGGTTAGAGCTGGTTCACCAGCCTAAACCTGCTTTGAAATTGCTGGATTTCCCACATTCTCAGCTCTACTGTCTTTTTTTAAGTTTGACATTAAATAAAAGAACCAAGTTAAAAATAAATATACAAAACTTGCATTTATTCAGTAAGCCATCCTCAACCCGGGATGTTAATCAGATTATAACAAAGACTAGGATCTCACTAATTTGAAGGACTTTTCATTCACATTGCGCATTGTTTGCGTTGCCAGTGTCCGGCTGTAACGTGGGCGCAGCACTCACCAAATCTCTCAGAATTTGATTTTTGGAGGTAGTTAATATAGTGATCCTGACTGGAAAAGCTTTCAATATAAGTTTCATGATGTAAAAGAGAAAAAGAGCAAATAACAGTTTCAATATGATTTAGCACGATTTAAATATGATTAACACAAGAGTAACGCACAACACAGCCTAATTCAATGTAATTTTCTGCTAATTCCCCACTAAAATGACGCAGGCTATGCACATTTTAGTCAAATGAGTGAGTTGACAACCATCAACGGAATGGAACACACACACGCACGCACGCATACACAGAAACTTTAAATATTCAATCAACGCTAATGAAATGTGGATTTTAGTTCTTATTTAGTGAATTTAATATGTAGTTAGATTTTAAAACATTTGCGACGAGTGTTTTTGTATACATTTATTTAGTAAATTACTGCAACATTTCAGAATTTAACAAGCTGTGATAGCACGATGGGGTTGGGTCAAGAACATTCTTACCTGAGGTGCAAACGATGAGATTGGCTTGAAGGATGATAAATACTTCCCAGATTAAATCCATATTTTGTCTTCATTCCAAGTCCATAGCGCTCAGGAAACGGAGATCAGTTGCCGATGATTCCACCCTGTCTCTTTCCCTTTGGACACCTTCCACAGGATCCTCTCCGAACCAAACACATAGCACATTTATCTCGAGGTCATAACGGCACGTCTCCAACCCGCTGAAATCCAAACAAGAGTATGTTCCGATTCCGAATCAAAGGGGACCGGGGCAGATATCCTCAAACCGAACTCTTCTTCCGCTGCGTCCCACGAGCCTCCATAAAATCACTTGTGCGCTCCACCACGATGACCTGCGGAGAGAGAGAGGGAGTCTGATTTGACTTGTGTTTAAGGTCTGAGGTCTCCTGGAGAATCTCAGTTTCGCCTCCTGATCCAGGTTAACTGGGAACGCACGGGACCGCGCACTTGCTGTGTCGAGCGCGCATTTCGCGCAAACAAGGCGCGCCGTTACGCGAATTCCTGATTACGGATCCTTTCATATGGGTTATTAATGTGACTTAAATCGATAACTTGTATGAAAATAATCCCCTGCGTTAAGCGACTCTAAAGAGTTGAGAAAAAATGATTGTAGACAAGTTTAAAGGAAGGATAACGAAATGGTGCAACGGAAGACGCCAGAAACACACACATACACCACAAAAGTGATAGTTTGCGCTTACCTTGTAGTTTTTTATCACACGATTAGGTCAAATCCAACAAAAACGACAAATTCTGCGCAACTCTTGTGAATGAAATGGGTACTGAGATTTGCAGAGACGCACGAGGTACAGGCTGCGCGTAACCGCTACCTAAGCACAGGTGGAAACTCTAAGCGCACATGCTGGGGGTGGGTGGTGGTGAGTGAGAGAGAGAGAGAGAGAGAGAGAGAGAGAGAGAGAGAGAGAGAGAGAGAGGGGCGGAGGGGCTTAGGCTGATAATAATATAAGTAAGCATAAGCAATTATATTTTGTTGATTTTTATTAGTTAAAACGTTTAAACAGTGAAATGAAGAGGTGTAGACCTTTTCACAGACAGCATAAAACTTCCAGTTTGACAGTGTAACAAGAAATTATTTTGTGAAATGAATACTAGAATGAAAAGAAACATAAGTTGCCAAGCTCAGCTCTTTAAAAACCATTCCACACCATAATCCCCCATCCACCAAATTTCACATTTGTCTTAATGCAGTCAGTCAAGTATTATTCCCATGGCAGACTCCAAACCCAGAGTCAACTCCAGACTGCCAGATGACGATGTTGTAGAACCCAGTGGTTCTGTGGTTTACATCTTCATTGTGCACTTAGTGATGTACGGGTTGGATGCAGCTGCTCAGCCTATAGGAAGTTAATGTTTGAAGATCTGTACCTAACCACCTGTACCTTGCTGACTACTTTATATAGTGTCTCTGTTGATATTTCCACTTGCTGGCTGAATTACTGTCATTCCCAATCACTTTGATTTTTTAAATGGTGGAAAATTAACTAGTTTGCAATATTGTTAATTAGCTGAGTGACGCAAGGGCTCTAGAGCCAGCAGAGCCCTCCAGAGACCCCTTTTTTGAAGTCATCAACAGACAGAAACTCACAGGAGCTATAGATGCCCAGGGGCAACCAGTTCGAGAATAAGTGCCAGTAGCCGGGCAGCTAATTAGGTTTAAGTTTTTAACCCTTTTTTTGGTCATGGTCATGAGGCATAGTATAAAAAGTATGAACACAGACCTCAGTCCTTGTCTGATGACAAAATACAAGCCTGTATGGAAAATGCTCTTTCCAACAAAAATCTACAGATTCAATTCACGGTTCTCAATGCAAGGAAGCAACACAAAAGTAATGAGTGGCTTCACTGTGTATTGAAATGTGACATTTTGTAGTACAGTGGTACCCCGAGATATGGATGCTTCGAGTTACGATTTTCGAGATACGAAAGGTCTCGCGGGAAAGTTTTTGCTTCAAGATACGAAGAAATATTCGAGATACGAACAACCACAAGCTGTTCTGCTCTATTATCCGCTTGTTTAGTCTGAAGTGCACTCCTTTCTCTCCAGCCCCTTAAAGCAAACAAGAAAGTGTGCTTTAAGGGGCTGATCCACCTTAAAACACTTTAAATCTGTTTTAAATCAAGTGAAACATTATTATTACAAATAATGTACTATAACAAATGTTAATGTCAAGGTGTCATTAAAGAAATGACGTTTATAAATGGAAAGTGCTGTTCTGTAGCGCAAGTTAGAGAAACCCTGTGATGTGTGCTCAGAAGCGTCTCTCCATCTGTCTGTGCTTGTGCGTGAACCGTGTTGCTGTTCGTAATTCGTGAAATTTCTTGAGAAAGTTAACTTTCATACGAGGTGCTGTAATGTTTTCTGTCATCCATTCCACCTCCTCCAACACATCGCTTCACTCTCAAGGTAAGGTTTCACATTTGTGTACCTGTTACGTATTTTGCTTGTGTTTTATTCTGTTTTATTATCATTTATTACATTAACAATGTATAGATTTAAGGATTGAAGCAATGTTACTTGATTTTTCTCTGGTTTTCCATTTTTTTCATCTAGTTATACTGTTGTTTCTGAGAGCCGCTGCACGGATTAGGCGTTTTGTATGTTTCGTAACGCCACCTTGGAAGGGATTAATTTCGTATATTGGGGTACCACTGCATTTCATTGTTACACTGAATGATTGTGCGACGACCAGATGCAATGTACTCCGACGTTGCCACAAATTAAAAGAAGATTTGAAAACACCATTAACATTAATAACTGTAAAATGTGTAAATAAATGTTGCACAATGTGTGTAGCATTTATCACAAATTCACACAGCTAAATAAGAAATGAACCTTTATCAGGGTCAGTCACTTGTCAAAGGCCATGGATGTTTGGAAAAGGTATGATCTTTTTTCTTCACATTTGAATTGTTGTAACTGTATTAACCCTACTGACATTTATCAGTTCAGTCTCAGCCAGTCACATCTTTCTTGTATTTTTACAGTTCTCAAAGGAAAATAAAATGTCAAATGCGTCAAACACAGTCAGGCCCGTAGCAGATGACCCACAAAGTATCAAGAGTGAGTGAAAAAAAGGCAGAGACTCGTTTGAGGAGTGGCCTTGAGGGTATTATGAGAGAGAGGAGGTGTACTGTGAAATAGGAAGTTCATGCAACCACACAGAGGTCAACAGCTGTTTGGCTGCAGGGGTTTGAAGAGGTTATAACCTAAGCATGGATGTTTCTTCCTTTGCTGTTTTTGTGGCTTGATCAATTGTAAGTCTGCTTTAAATCTCCCACCACCATTGGTAATTCCACAACCGAGAACACATTAGGCTTGCAAAATACATACATTTCAGATTTAATGTGGTACTAGGCAGCTGAAAATGAGGAGACATGGGGACAGGAGTGCAGGGTGCACAAATGAGTCAACCTGGTTGACTAAAATTATATGTAGATTTAAGACACAAAAAATGCATATTACATTATGTCACAGACCTCTACATAGAAACCAGGCTTTTTATCATAGCAACCAGTTTGGTATATCTCTATCTTAGCTTAGGAAAATGTAAGCGAGATGGGGGTTGGTGTTTTTTTTTTGTTTTGTTTTTTTACATTTTGTCTTTGACTCCTTCATTGCAACCAGGCAACCATTTTGGCTCAGCTTATGAAAATCATAAAGACATGGGGGTTGTTGTTTTTTAAAGGAGGTATACTCTTTTTGACATTGGCGACATTTTAAAAATAGTTTTAATAGACACAAGTGTCCAAACCTTAGCAATTTAGTTAATATTAAGTTCTGACTATTTCACAGAATGTTCAATAATGGAACAAAGAAAGATATGTCTGCACACTTTTCTTTGAGTCTGAGACAAACTCATTCATTATTATTTCCAACTATTCCAATACTTACAATGAATGCAAGACTTTCAAAATCTCTTTCTCACTTCCTCCTTCATTGGAAGCTTTCAGTGGCCATTTCTGCCACTTGGTAAAGGTTCATAAATCAGTTCTGGTTTCAAGTTCACAGCCAATCAGCAGGGGCTCAATCTCTACCAGTTCAGTTGACTGCAGCAATGCAAAATGAAGACACTAATTATGATCATGCCAGCATGAGCGACACAATGACTGGTCTGCTAATGGAAAAAATCAAAACACATTAGCACTGAAAAATGCTTTGATTTTAACTTCGGCCACTCCAAACACAAATACTGCATGATAAGAGGAGGGCATTTGTAAAAACAGCACAAACCAGTGTTTACAACTAAAATAGTTGTAGGCCAGTAGTAGCCTAATTGGAGACTGACTGGTGATCAGAAGGTTATGGGTTTGATCCCCAGCTCAGGAATTCAGAAGTTGATGGTCAGGTAAGGGACTAATAACAACCACTCCTCGAGCTGCCTGCTGTTCCATGTCTTCATTCTTGGCCTCTTTTTCATAATTATATCAATAATTCCAATGTATAATTTAAAGTCATCTATGTAGAACCATTGAAAATAAAATAGCTTTAACTCCTAACATGACACTGTTTCTCAGCAGAACCAAGACTTTCTCAGAAGACCCAAGTGCTCCAAACTATAAGCTCCCTATGCTACTGATAATGGGATGTATTTGCATTCATTTGACCGTATCTATTTGCTAGAGACCAAGTATAAACAAGACATCCGTGACGTGAATAAAATCACTAAAAAAAGTACGCAGTTTCCTTTTGTTATGACTTTCATAATCAAAGTGCAAGTTGTTTTTGTAAGGACATCTCTCAGACATTGAAAGGCATTAAAATGAATCAAATGAAAGTCATTTTCTTCCTCTGAAGTGAAAGTGGAAAAATTAATCTCAAGGCATGACTTTTTTTTTTTTTTTGCTTGAATTCACTGAACCTCGTTTTAAAACAGACAAAACTTTTAAAGTCACTGCAATGTGGCACTCAAGCACATTCATGGGAAAAATGTGTATGAAAGTATGCTGTTCAATAATTTGTGGCTCCATCAACAATCAACAAATTGCAATGTGTTTAAAAATATCCAGTATGGCCCTAATACCCATCAGATTAGCAGCACTAATGGGAATTGTTTCATCCACACAAATGGCTCATTTGTTTTATGTAATTTTAGTTTGAGTGCTAGTTGATGCTAACCCGAGTTAGAGCATGTGCTACTCAATTATACGCCTGGCTGATGTTCAGATGGTGATTGTCCTTAATCACAGCTATGGCTAGCACTCAATCCGCAAACCACAAACATCACAGTTATGAAATTGACTATTGATAATTGTGCCAACCATCATGACATGTTCCAAAACATCATTTTAAAGCACCAGCGAAATGTAAGGTCTTTCAGATCAGGTGGCAATTCATAAAAATTGTCAAGCACTCAGAATCCATGTTTACTGTAATTCTGCTTTCTGAAGCCAAAACCTATTGAGAGAAAAAGGATATTTTTATTGTGTTTGGTGTGTATACAGTCAGTTCTTACTGCATATATCCTTTCAGATCAGATCATTCTCAGGTCTCGTTTATTTTGTGCAGCTATTCGTTTTTATTTGAGATTCAGTTCAACACAAAATAATGATCAGGTCGATTTTATAATGATGGAGGTCAAATAAACAAATTTTAGCAATCTTCTCCTTCTACTTTCGGCTGTTCCCGGTTTAGGGGTCGCCAAAGCGAATCATCTGTTTCCATCTAACTCTGTCCTCAGTATCCTCTACTCTTGCACCAACTAACTTCATGTCCTCTCCATCTCCAACATCCTTCTACCAATATAACCACCATCCCTCCTCTGCACATGTCCAAACCATCTCAATCTGGCCTCTCTGACTTTGTCTCCAAAACAACCAACCTGAGCTGTCCCTCTGATGTGCTCGTTCCTAATCTTGTCCATCCTCGTCACTCCTAAACTGAACCTCAATATCCTCATCTCTGCTACTTCCATCTCTGCCTCTTGTCTCTTCCTCACTGCCACAGTCTCCAACCCATACATCATAGCTGCTCTCACTACTGTTCTGTACACCTTTCCTTTGATTCTTGCTGACGCTCTTCTGTCACACAACACCCCTGATACTTTTCTCCACCCACTCCAACCTGCCTGCCTCTTCACCTATTTTCCACACTCTCCATCGCACTGGACTGTTGACCCCAAATACCTAAACTCATGCACCTCCTTGACCTCAGCCCCCTGTAACCTCACTGTTCTACTTCTCTCTCTCTTGTTCAAACACATGTATTCTGTCTTACTGCGACTGACTTTCATTCCTCTTCTTTCTAAAACTGACCTCCAACTTTCCAGGTGTTCCTCCACCTAGCAATGTGTAGTGTAATCTACTAGCCATTAGCCTAATTAGATGACGGTAAAATTAAAAGTAAAAAGAGAGTTTTAATCAACCACCATGTCCACCATTGCCTTCACTCAAACCTTCAAATGAAAAGCCTGTTTCTTTCGAAGCAAAGCAAGAGATAAAAATATAAATTAGGACGCCAGCCATCACTAAATTATAAGCTTGCTATGATTTCACAATGGTTTTGATCCTCTGGATCTTGTGATATCTGTGAAGTGATTGATGAGAGAGCAGACTTTACTTTTAAAATGAAGTTTAAGTCAGAATAATTCTGATTTAAGGGCTCAGAAAAGTGTTCGGATGATGAAACAACTACACAGATGATGAGGTGAGAAGATTGCAACAGACAGATATAATTCCTGCGCATTTTGGCAGAATACTTAAAAAAGTGGGCTTGCTTTGCAGGAAAACAGCGAATAGGAACCAGAACCAGGCTCAACAGGAGGCGGAAACCAAGAAAAGAGCCAAAGACTATATAATACTATAGATGTACTGTCACTAGTAGATTTATGATCAAGTGACTGGAGGCTCAAAGTGACATAGAAGCTCATTAGAGAGTCATGAGGGTCAATCATTAAAAATGAACCAAGCTTAATGTTTTCTTTTGTTGTATTGGCGAGTATTTTCAACATGAGTGCTACTAGCTGCGTCTTCATCCACCTTTTTTATGTGCATTTTGGAATATCGCATAAAAAACCCGGGATGGAAACACCAAGATGTGCAAACATTTTGAAAATGTGCATAAATAAGATAAGCACAACAGAGTAGGAACACTTTTTATCAGATAAAAGAAAATGCATGTAAATGTTCTCTTGGACGGAAACTGTGCTTTAACTGCAAATAATTTATACAATATTCGTTTTGCGCATAGATTTAATTCAGATCTTTGGATGGAAACATGGCTAATGAGAATCTGCTCTTTTCTGTGACAATCCTCTAGTGGTCAGTTAATAAATTACTGTTTCATTCATGTCCTATTATGTATTCAGAGGAAAAGTGGAGGGTAACTGCGAAAGTTAAGGAGAACCTGGAAAATGTTGTAACAGGAGGTTTCCTGACGTTCAGGTAAGAGTAGAGTTGTAGTATACTGGACAATGGGCTGGTGAGTAGGGTGTGGGAGCAATTGGTGGAAATGGATTCACTGTGTTCAGGTTTGTTAAGGGTGATGGAAGGTGCTCAGGGGCTGTAGTTGCAGGTGGATTCCTTATTTACCAAAAACTATTTATTTTGTGTAATGCTATATGTTTTATCATGTAATGTTTTTGTTGTTGTTCCACTATCTTTATATGGGCTGGATTAACAGTAAAAAATACAAAAAAGTTTTCAGTTATTTATATTGTTGCTTATCTTCTTTAATTCATTCGTATAATCAATGAGAATGTTCACGTTTCCAAAGTACATCATAAATTATTCCTATGCATTTACTGAACTTGCTCACTCAATGGAATGTTCTCAGAACATCCTGGTTTTGAGGATGTCTGCAAATTCTTCTGAGACAGTCACAATATGAAGTCTTTAATGGGCCCGGGATGTTTTTTCAGAACATTCATGGAACATTCAGGCTGTTCTTGTACCGTTCAGGGAAATAAAACAATTTTATGTTATATTATTGTATGACCAGCAGAAATCCACGAGGGAATGTTTTGCTAATGTCCATTATGTAACATACTTTCACCGTCCATGAAAATAAAAAAAGGGTTACCAGTTATAAAAGGTACATGATTTTTATAACCCACAATAAACCCTTTTTAGAGTTCTTAATGTGCTGCAAACATTCAGGATGTCTGGCACCTTTAGAGAGCTTTAAAGTTAGTGTTGTGAAAGGTCATGAAACTCGTCATGTGGGTAGCTTAGAAAACTTAGATTTTTCAACTAAAAGCTTAAAATGTATCTGACTCTATAGTATACACTCTCTGGAAACTGTTCAATGTACTCACACACATGGACATACCGGTACATGGATATGCCCTTTACATTTTTTAATGAATTAAAATTGTTAAGCAAGTTTCAATTGATAGACTCTCTCTCATGAATGTAATGTTAAATGTAAAAAAACTTCACCAGGTGGCATCTTTGATCCAATAGTGGAGACATTCTACAAACATCTAAACTCCATATAAACCATGGTCCAGTAACATCCTGAATGTTCTATGTAGATCTATTCAATACTGTACCCCTCTTGTTTAAAGAACTCACCAGTATGATCGTCTCTGAATTTTACCACTGCTTTAAAGGTTTTTAGTTATTCCATCAGAATGTTTTGAGATGGTCCTCCGGTTTGCAATAGTACGTTTCTTGAGGGTGTTTGGGAGCTGACAACTTCTAGCCTTCTGCATACTCCAAAAGCCTTCAAGGGGAACAAAGCATTTTGAATTTTTTTTTTTACTTTTGTGCCTAGTTACTGTACAGTGCATTACAATGGCACAGGCCACCGCTCGCTATATGAGGGCTCTAGCACAGCACGGTCTGTGCTGCTGAAAGAGGATGTTCAAATAAGAAGTTTTGCAGTTTTTTGGCTTGAAATTTTGTCCAGAAACTTGAACGTTGATTGATTGGTTAACTGATCAAGCAAGACTAGGGGCTGTCCAACCAGTTAAGTTAAATGTTCAGTTAATTTAAGTTAACCAGTTAAGTTAAGGTAAACACGGACGTACACACACGCGCAAACATTCACCCAAACCTCAAATAGTCAAATTAAAAGGTGTCCATTTTATATAAAGTGGATCTGATGCAATGCCTTCTTATTAGAAATGAAAGTGACTTCTTTTTATTTTCTTATTTTACCAACCCTTTATGAAATTAAACAAATAGCAATTTTCGCCCAAATTGTTAGTGACACCTGGTTTGTTGTTTCAAGTCATTGTATTATAATTATAAAAAGAAATCATGTAAAAATGCTTTGTTAAAAAGAAATTAGTCTCAGTGAGGAGCGAAATCAGAGAAGCCCCTACTATAAAGCAGCCAAATATTAATCATGGGTAGGCGAGAGATTACTATAATTATATAATTTTATAAGTGGTTGAAACTAAACAATGCTGTTATTTGATGAGCTCTTTTATCACCGGTGAAATCTTGTTATCCTTTGCAATTATCTCCATGCTCCTCAACAGCCTACTGCCACTCTCTTCCCATCTCATCAAGAAAGACCTTAGCCAGGCAAGTGTGCCAGAAAAGCTTCTGAGGCTTGTCTGCAAGCGAAAACCAGTGGGCAGATCTGAGTCTATTGATTAAAGCTGGCACAGACTGGGCTCCGGCTCCAGGTGAGAGCTGCCTAATGCAGCCTTTTAGTCGACACCAGTGTCAGAAATAACAGAGGCTGATTGTGTTAGATGGACACTTCCTCCCATCTCTACATTAGCTCCCACTCTTTCCGTCTGTAGATGCTGTTATGCCTTGGACCATAAACCTCCATAAATGTTCTATCAGAACTACATTGATCCAGCCTCTGTAATGTTTTGGATGCGGTGCTTGAAACCAATATGAGCACAGCAGTCTCTGTGGTGATACTTCCTTTTCTTGGAGCTCCGTCTGATTTGTTGTCACCACTGAGCTGACTAATATGTCAGTGTGCTGGAAGAAATCCAGGGTCATATAATCCTGTGTTAGTCGATGTCATTTATAATAAAATAGGAAAGATGCACTGAATAAAGTGTTGTCCATTAACACATCTTTCAAGCTCACTAATGGATATGCTTTGTCCAGTGCAAGATGTATCAGAGCATCTCTAATCCATGACTGTGGTAATGGAAATGGCACAATGGAGTAAATGCATGTGTTTAATGGACTGATCTCTGTGGAGCCTCCAGTGTTGTATTTGACACTCCACCTCATCCTGTCCCACATAGCTCTCCATCTTAATTACTTCATCAAGCAATACACTGTCAAACACTGTTCAATGAGGCAGTAGGAGACAATGGAAGCAAAGTAAATAAACGATTTGTTTCCCTGCTGCGTACTGCTGTAATTTTCTCCAGGCTATTTTTAAAGTACAGTTAATTATTCAAACCACTCCCCTGTGTTTTACACTATTCCTTCAGCCAAATGCAACATAGCCAATAGAGACACACTAGGAACATTTGTTGGTAGATCCCAGTGTAATTTCATGTTTTTTTGGCTATTGGTGACTTTCAGGGTTGGAGTTTAGAGGGGGTACAGACTTACAGGTTATATCCATTTAGTTTTTAAATCAGGTTTTCTGACTTTTTTTGAACATTCATACCTCTCTGGCTGAATACTACATTATTGAATCATTTGGAATCATATTGTGCCTTGAGTGTGTAACCCATAGAATGTAAAAAATATGGACAGTGTGACACCACCTACTGCCGTGGGTCTCAAATGAAGCCATTTACGAGCTGGAGAGGAGGCTACCATTGACGACTGCACATGCATACAAACGACTTCCTGTTAAGAATGCAACTGTTGTGGTTTCAGAGCTCCGCCTAGAGTCTGGCTTACACACACTCCTCTAACATTCAGCCTGTTATATACAAATTATTTTGTAATTTTAAAGAAGAATTTGATAGCAACTTATCTGAATTTGATCATTGGCTGAAAATGTTCTTTTTTACGACGTGATGGCAGTGGTTAGTCAGCTCTGTTCTGTGTAACTGTCAATCATAGCTGTCAATCACATGCTCCCGCCTAGTTTTTTAATGGGAAAATTGAACCATCGTAACCACAAAAATAAACTTGAGCCAAGAAAAAAAAACATTGAAGTTTGTTCACTGTAGAGATAACTTTTGAATATCAAAAGTTTCTGAGGAAATCATTATTACGTAAAGTTCACCTTTTACCCAAAGACTTGTGTTGGGTGGTAATCATTCTGCAGCCAGCACCATGGGGGCACTCACCGGCCATGCGTGACACACTTGGTGTGATCCATTTTAAAACCATGAGGACACCCACGCAAGCAAACACATTTTTGTTCTTAATAGTTCTTATAATTATCTTCATTTAATTTCACTTATTATTATTATGTAACTAGAACATTGAAATGTTTATTTTAAGCGGAAACAACCAAATTGGCGTAATCAATCTTTATTAGTGGTTGGTGGATTAGACCCGCCTTCCTGTCAATCAAACAAGTGTAATTGCTTGCGCTTGTGTGCCCTCTAACTTCAAGAAGTTGCTTGATGACACAGTTTGTTAACAGAGATAACTTCCTGAAATTCTTTTCTCCTTCGTTTGGTTACAATTAATCTTTTCTTAGTGAGTAACTATTTTTTAAATCTTCAATTTAGTGTTGTTGTGGCTATTTTACATCATTGTGTTATGAAACTGATGGAAATTGTTTACGACTATTAATGTTAATTAAAATGGTGTTTAATTTTCCTTTCATTATAATATTTTAGAGTTTTTGAATGAGTTTTAAGTTATTGGTGTTTTGTTCATGATGACTTCTTTGCTAACCACATGCAGATCTGCAAACCACGTGGTGATATGCTAATCGCATAAATCAATATGCAAAGAAATTGTTACTTGGGTAAAAAGTCTATAAACATGTATTGAATGTCTATTGTTAATAGTTGACTTGTGTTTAAAGGTTAATAATGGTGAAAGCTGTCTTTTATGTTCATTTCAGTATCTGCGTGAATTGATTTTGTACTGTACAGTCGAAATTAACCGTACAGAAAATTGTAATAATTGGTATGTAAGAACATATAAAAGTTAAAGTAAACTTTTAAGAGAAATTGCATTTTAGAATTTGATCTGATTTATATCTTTGCCGTGTAGGCTATTTTTTATCATTACCCTTTTATAAAATTCGCATTCACAACTTGAATATTTTGCATCAAGAATGACCAATATTTAATTTATGGAAATTAAATCTTGGGTTTTGGAAAAAATTGTAAAATATACTTATTGTATCATACTGTTTCAATCAGAACATCCACAAGTTCTGAGTCCAGTTGAATGCCACCTTAAAGTTTTTTTTTTTTTAAAGTGAAATTCCATTCCATCGAATTCATAATACAAAACCAAAGCCTAGACATGATTCACCTAAATAAAAATGCAAGCAATGATGCCATACCACAATAAATTAAACACTCGCTCAATACTGGAAAAGGTGAGGTGAAGCAGTATATAAAGTCTGAAATGGCAAAAGTGGCAAGTTGACTGATGGCTTCTTTCCACTACTCACTACAGCTACATTTCTAAAATCAAGGATTTTTCTTAGTAAACTGCTAAATGCGTTTATTTTCTTATTCAAACAACTCTCCCAAATGGAGTAACTGCAAAGTTTTACATGTTCATCAAAAATCTGCTTTAACCAGTATCTTCTGGCTGGCGGGCAACAGCAATTATCACTGTGCCGCCAATGCTAAAATACATTAAACAAGAGGTTGCAAAGTACAAAATATTCTGATTGCTAGTGAAAAGCCTTGTGTTATCTACGGTTAAATGAGGAGGAAAAAAAAACTCATAATGCAAAGGAAATCAAGAGTTTGGCTGCAAAGAGATTGTGGCTCTTTCTTTGTGAGTTTGTCCACCCTCACGCAGCATCCATTACTGTTTCGTTCAAACAAAGTAATCCAGCTTTTCTCATCCTTCAAACATCATTTTTCTACTAATTTCTTGAAGCAGAAAGCCTTACCTGAATAAAAGACCTGAAGACATGTCTGGTTTAAAATCACATAGATCAATTAGAACTTACCTTTTACATCAAACCATTCCCACTGAAATATTTATTATCTAAATTTATTTTGCAGCACATATTTGTTTTATAACTATGTATGCTCTTATAAATAATGTTTAAATCAAATAAAAACGCAATACTTTTGTTCTTTGCATTAAAAAAAAACTATCACCTGGATTTATACAAGTTAGTTTAAGGACCTGTGATATGGCTTGTGTTTTTAAATGTTCTGGCACCAATTCTTTGAATTGTATTTTTTTAAACAATTTAATGTTTGTTGTGGACTTTCTGTGTAATTTGAAAAAAAAAAGAAACTTCCTACTATGCTTCTTGAGTGAAGGTGGGACTAGCACTTTGTTTGTAGTTTACTTTAATCTGTTTAGCACAGATTAAAGCTATAAAATGTGTTTTATTACATTTTAAATTACATTTCAAAACTGTATCTTTAAAGTTGTCACAACTTATCTACATTAAAAATGCAGAGAGATCATAAAAGGTGATGTTATTTCTCATGTTAGAGATGTTCCAAAAGTAGTGATACAAAAAAAGCACAGCAGTGACAATGATGCCTTAGTGACAATGAGTGATAATTACACTGCAGCTTTTACCAGCTTGAAAAATGTCTGTTAAATTATGGGAACATTGTTAGCTGTGGTGCTATTTTAAGGATGCTATTCTTATCAAACAGATAGAATAATGTGTTTGAAGGCTCTATTAAAAAGGAAAGAAATGAATAATCAATTTTGAAATTTCACACAGGGATATGTTTCCACCCTCAAAGACTTACTTCATAAAGAGATGTCACCATAATCTCATCAGACATTACGCAAACAAGTAGTTTTTTCAGGAAGTTTGCACACCCCTTCCTTTACAGACGGAGGTTTTGTTAGAATCCAGGATTATAGCTATGCTTTTCTGCACACTAAATAAATTCAAGATCTCAATTCCCATGAGCCAAAAAGCAAAGCCAAAAAAACACTCTTTCCCAAGGGACTTGGGATTTGCCGAAGCAAGAAAGAAAGACTGTGTTTACTAAGTTTATACAGAAACAAGGATTATTCTCAAACCCTCCGTGGCAGGGAATTACCTGGTGGCCTGGACACTCTTGCCTGGCTCAAGACTGTCAGCATATTTCAGAACAGTTTTCAAAAGCATAAAAGAGAGATTATGTCAAGAATAGGAACAAAGGGAATCACGCAGTTTAGCAGTGCAGCTGAGGTGTACAACCTCCATGAGACAGCAATCCAAGGCTGAAAAGGCTCCCAGAGGCGTAAAACAGACTTTTAGTGTATGCCTGGTGCTAAGTGTTAAAAAAGAATAAGGGGATTTGCTGTGCTTTTATGGTTTAATGGTTAAATATAACACAGTAAAAGTTGGCACGCTTTAGCAATAACCAGTGAGATCTGTTTATATTTGTTATGAAATGACAGACTTCGATGGGTTTAAAGCAATTAATGTTTTCATATTTATTTACATTAATGCATTTGGCAGATGTTTATATCCAAAGTATTCAAGTCTTTCTCACATACTAAAGAGCAGTGTAGACACATTCTCTTGAGTGAAGAACCAAACTTTCCATTTGGTAAACTGACTTTAACGTCGGATGCCAGGAATGGGGACGCTTGGATGCTTCATTATTTAAAAAGATTTTTTACTACTGTATGCCCAAATAACGTAGTCATGACCCCCTGAAACCTTAGAAAACCTTTTTGAGCCATATTTACTACAATTTGCTCTCATAATTGTGCAACAGGATGGCTCAGTGGGTAGCACTGTGGCTGTTCAGTTAGAAGGTTACTGGTTTGAGGCTCGCAGGTGACCTGAAGTCATGTTCTCGCGGTGCTTGCGTGGGTTCCTCCGGGTATTCCAGTTTTCCCCACAATTGTGAAAACATTTGTCAGGTTAATTGAATAATCTGAATTCCTTTAGGTGTTAATGTATGTCTTGTACTGGCGACCTGTCCAGGATGAAGGGGAACAAGCAGGTAGACCTCTAAGGGTTAACCGAGGACAATACCTGATTCATTCTGTGACGAAACAGAGACCTCAGAAAAAGTGTCACTACAATACTCCTAACTTTTGTGAGAATAGTTTGGCGGTGACTCATTCCCATTACAACATTACTGCACACTACTGCATAAAGCAAGGTGTTTGTGAGATTCTTCCATTGAGTACAAGTACAGAAAAGACAGTAAGGGAGGAGGTCTTGTTCAAACTCACACATCATCATATCATCATATCACGTCTATACATTCTCACCTATATGTTGAAGAAAACCTTCTCGGAAGAGTTAAAGCCATTATAGCTTCAAAAAAGTCATATATGGATTAAGAAAGTCCATATGCATCTCAAAGCAAATGAGTCCATAGTTTTGGTAATACTGTGAATCTATGACACAAAGTTCAGTTCGTTGGCTGGTGTTACTTGTGTGTGATTTGGCTTCAGGTATGAAAAAGATTATGTTTCACTGACTGTGCTGCTAAAACACTCCTTCTACACAACCTCCCTGTGTATGGCATTCAAAACAAGGCCTTCACAAGGAATACAGATGACTTCTGAGAATTGATTCTGTTTCTCCCAGACAGAATGGAGAGTGAAGATAATAGAGTAGGAACTAAAACACAATTCCTCTGGAATCAGCTCAAGTAAATGGTTTGCGAGAACAACTGGCACAGTCACATAGAGCTGTTAATCACATCCAAATCACAAGAAAGATATAAACAGGCTGCTCTCGATCTGTTATTTTGATCCCAACGACAGTCTGATAAACTTTCTGGATCACACAACTGCTGATCTTTTCGTCTCTGAATTATAATTCGGTGAGGAATTGTGGAGGAAGGTGGGGTAAATCTCGGACAAAGACAAATGGGACAAGACAGGACTGACTTAAAAAATGGTGTGAGCTTAATTCGGTTTTATTGGTAACACTGGTGGCTTGCCTTGATTACTCCTTCTGAAAATTGTTATACAAACATCATATGTTGACTTTTCACCATCAAATCATCATGAGCTGAACCACAACACGTGAAACAAAGAGCTGTACGATAATCCTCTTAAAATACAAAATAAGAAAAAAACACTATACAATAATTACAAGAAATATAACTAGTAAAAATGCTAAATACAAGTTTTTATCCATATGATAATCCTGGACTGGAAACCTAAGCTTATGCATTATGACGTCTTATCCTGCGTCAACAAAAAGTGGAGTGGAACTTTTACGTGAAAATGAATCATATAATTTTACTCAATGCACCAGATTGGAGAGGTCAAATGCACATGCTTTTATCAAAATATAACTAATTTAATTTTAGAACTAGTATTGTTTCATTCATTCATCTTCCATACCCGCTTATGCCCTTTCGAGGTCACAGGGGTCTGCTGGTGCAAAGCTCCAGCTCACTTCGTGCGAGATGTGTGTGTGTGTGTGTGGGGGGGGGGTACATCCTGAACAGGTTACCAATTCAATTGTGCTGGCTTGTGGGTGGGCTCATAATGATAGCATTCTCAACATTTCCATTTTCTACATTGTGTCAGCAGCAGAAGGCTACAAAGGATTTGTTAGATTAGGATTTATTTTAAGAACCTGTATCTTTACTTTTGTATCTTTTACAATTTTGCCAAGTTAATTTAACAGTTTGCAGTAGCTTTGCCAACTGGTCAATCCAAAAGTGCAATCTCCCCAATCCCAGGAGATATCCCTTTGATCTTTTCCTCAGAGAAACATTATACATGAATTATTGGAATCTCCAGACTAACTGCCTCAATTCAATTCTGGGAAGTTCTTACAGATGCTCTCTGTTCTGTGATTGGCTTCAGTATATGAATTATCATTAACATAATCAAAAAATAAGAAACTATCTATTGGTGACTATATATATATATATATATATATATATATATAATTATTACTCCTTTATTTAATTCTCCAGGATCTATGGTGCAGGCTGCAGAATTATTCCAGCCCAATACAAGTCTGAAAAAAAGACGAACTAGGCATGACCAAGTGACTGACATTATTGACACTGACTCGTCGTAAGAAAGATCATTTATGCTGCCAACGATCAAATTCAGAGTTGTTGTCAAAATCATGTTTATAATTATAATATAAGTTGTATATAACAGGCTGCTTGTAAGAGGCATGTGTGCGAGTCAGGAAGTCGCATATGCATGTCAATGGCAACCTCCTATCCAGCTCAAAAAAGCTTCATGTTTGCCCAATGGCAGTAGGCGGTGTCACGCTGTCCATATTTTTTTAATCTTTGAAAACGACTGGGTGTACTGTGCGCACATCAAGTGTCTGATGAAACAGCAGTGTCAGTGCCAGTGAACATCATTCTTCTTTCTCTTCTCGCAGCAGATATAAATGTAGCTGAAGCAGTAATTATTTAACAGCATAACTACGAAAAACAAGTGTTGCAGCCAAAACAGTGATTGACACAATGAACAGACACAGAGGGGCTTGCATACAGAAGGAATTAATTAGGTGATCATGGAACAGAGAATGATTGTCAAAACATTATACGAACCAAAAACACTGTTACTGTACAAACACATGATTGAATCTAATTACACAAATCACAATCTCAACATTTAGAGTATTTCTAGTACCTCATCGTTCATTTTAATGGATTGATCAACTGAAACTTAAATCCTTAGAGTAAAAATTACTCTGTTCAAAGAATATTTGGTCTCTCTCTTTATAGTTAAACCGATGCTTAGAAGAGTTATTTAATCATCTATATACTGTAGTTAGTTGTGTTCATTTTTCTAAATCTGTGAATGACATTTCTGTCACTAATTATAAAAAAACTAAATATTCTTAATACTTTTATTTTTACTTTATAGAGGGACCAGATGTTCTCTTAAGAGTTAAGTGTACTCTGAGTATTTTCCTGTGTTAACACTTTTGTGAACAACAACATAAGAAATCTAACTTCAACCAAAGAATTCAAGTGAGCTGCTCTCCTGATCAGCCATTTAACATTTTGTACGAACCCTTTATTGTATCCCCATGCCTCATCATTAAAGGTACGACATGTAACTACCCACTGCTTGCTATTTCAAAATAATAACAATGCCTTTATCTGATTACTTTGATACATCAAGGGGGTTGAAATTTAAAAAAATGTATATGCAGTTCTTTGTGGATGTAGAATAATGACCTGATTAGCAAACGGGAGATTAATGTCTTTGTTCTTTAATTATCAAGAGAAAAACCTCAAAGTAATATTGATGACTGAAGAACATTGAAGAGGAGGTTGATGTTTGATTCTAAGAAAACACATTCAAATGATCAGTTTGTAACCACAAACATATTTAGAATTTTAAGGCACGACCAAATACACTTAATTTCTACAGAAACGATACTTTTGAAATTTTGATCTTCACACAAGCCATGAAGTGGACATGGCAATAGCTGTGTCGCAGTCCAGGATCCCTTTCAGTCGTTCTCTGAGATGCATGTTGGAAAAACAGGTGATGGGTATGATCCCTTAGGAGAGTGACTGAGTCCGCCATTTTAAAAGGCCAAAGATTCGTGCACGAATCATTGTGCAGCTGTCGGAGATAAGCAATCAGTTGGGTATTTAAGCCTATGGAAGTCTACTCTCATGCTGTCTTTTCCTCTAAACTATAGGTCGACACTAAATGCTGAAAAATTAAAGGGTTGCTTAACTAGCATTCCAGGGTTGCTTGCTAGCCCAAATAGCTAAGCCGCCATATCACAGCATCTTCAGCCAAACCTAGCCCAGTTTCTGTGTCCAAACTCTTGATTATTACGCCCCTTTTCATGACGCATTGGCAGAGTTTGTGTAATCCTGGCTGCAAGGGTGTTCTCATAGAAGGACGGACACAAGCTTTTTGGAAACAAGCGTTTCCACATAAATCCCATGTGGAAGGAGAGCTTGCTTCCAAGCAATCTTCCGAAACACACAACCGCTGCATCGAAGGCTGTTCTTTGAGCTCGGAGAGAGACAGCATTCCTCGCGATCTGCTGGCGAGGCTTTGACCCGCTCAAGCTCCTCCGATACTCTGTTGTCGAGGCAGGTCTACAAGTGCCAGGTCCTCCTCAGTTCATCCCACCACCAGCAAAAGAGCTAGATTTTTTGGCCGAATTAGCTGATCCGACTAACCCCCAAACATAGAGATTCTCTTTCTCACCGGGGCAAATTTCTGAAGAAGACCCGCTGGCCATGGCAGTGACGAGGGGAGACTGCTTTCCCTATCCTTACTGACCATTTCCCAGGTTCCCGGCTCCTAGGTGATTTCCACCACCAAGTCTGTGCCCTTGCGACCATTGACACATCCAGATAAGAACCCCAGTCAGTATGCCTGGGAGCCCGGTGGAAGCTTCCCAGGGCCTCTCAGTGGTCATATGGACAAACTGGCAGGGCAACTCAGTTCGTGCTCTAGCCCACTAGGTTTCAAGGCATGGTTTGTCCCCTGTCCTCTGGACAGGAGCCTCACTCCTGTGAGGGATTGCTAACAGTTGAACTGGTTCCTCCAGCTCATATGGATCAAAGGGTTACTTCCTGTGCTTCCTGGTTCCAGAAAATTGGCGGGTTGTGACCAATCCTGGTTCTGAGTTGTCCAAATGGTTACTTGGGGAAGTTTCGATTCAAGATGCAGACGATCCGTTGCCTGAAGCTTGGTCCACACCATAGACCTGAAGGACACGTACTTCTTGTAGCAGCGCTTTATCCACGTAGCCCCGTCTAGGTTCTGTGTTGAGGGGCAGGCCTACTAGTACCCTTGGTCTCTCCTCCTTAAAGGACGTATTGCGCTGAGTAGCATGCATGTTCGCCCTGTGAGCTTCCGTAAGAAAGTGCAGAAAATCTTTTTTTCTTTTTGTTCATATCACCCACCTCTAGTTTAAAAGTAAAATAACTATGGAATAAGCATGATCCATGTATGTTATTACATGTAAGCACTTTAAATTAAGTGGTGACCTTTTGATTACAAGAAACATTACTTCGTTTTATACACACACATCCGCAAGCAAATATCCAATCAATGAACGGCTCCCTTGTGTAAATATCCAATCAGCAAGCTTGAAAGTTAGTGGAGGGTGGGACTCTGGGACACCCAGAGAAGAACCGTCAGCGCTGAGGAGACAGTCCAAAGTTGTTAATTTTATTTATTTAATTTAAAGTGAATGTTTTTGTAGATGTGTCTTGATGTTTGATTACGACCATTATTTATTGGTTCATGCTATCCGAACAAAGAATAATTAAAAAAATTACAATTTGCTAAGCCATCAGAACCGTACCAAAAAAAAAAGAAAACCTGCTAAATACGTGAGATTTGTGTACTGTTGCATTCTTAGTGATGACAGGAATAAATAGCAGTCAAAATTCACAATTTATCAGTGATTATTAGGATATTTAAATTTTAATTTGTAAGCTCAATGTGGGTCGACATATTAGTGTCATGAATGTATAAATTTAAAATGCTATGAATAAAGAAAACAATAGAATATAATTTCCTAATAAAAAAAATGTGAAAATTAAAGAAAAGTGACAAGCACAGCCTCCCATTGATATTTTTTTATAGATACAGCATTACAAGACAAGAGCGGATTCACTGTGCTGAATAGCAACGAATTGATTATTGATTTCCTGTTCAAATATCATGCCTTCAACAGAGCAACGTTTCCATCTCTCCATTTCTTTTTAGCTTATCCCATTGTAACGTCCACATTATGCCAATGAATTAAACATCTGGGGTGAGAAGTCCTGCTGCTACTTTCACACATTAATGGGATTATTGAACAGTAATCCTCTGTCTCATTTCTTAACCATTGTTTCAAGGCGTGTCCCAAAAGAGGATTTCTAATATGTATAGCACAATGTCTGTTATGTAATTGAGATGAATTGAAGCACCCTCCACATGATTCAGTGATCTCAAGAGAAATCGAGGGAAAAGTGAGATCTCTTGATAAGGTTATATCATGTGTTAAGGAAATGTGTGCAGAAATGTGCTTATCTTGAGAGTGAAGAGAGCCCATCTAAATCACACATTTCAAGGCCTGCATGTGTTTGCAGTGCTCTACACATTGTACATTTGTATTTGCTTCCTCTATGAAATATATACAGAAGGGAAACCAGAAAGCAGCCTTGATTTGACTTCCAGAGAGCTCTGTTATTTTCACAATCAGCTCCCAGTTTGTCTGAAGAGTTGCCTTGACAGATGTAGCATGTCTAATTTATTTTCTTTGTTCTGAAATGAGCAAAGTGCATCTTTTCTGAATGTGTACAACACTGCGTTGTCTAGACAAGGTGTTTTTAACTGTTAGGCTCAGAATAGATAGTCAATCAATGTCTCCTTGTGAGTGAGAAGAACATTTTAGAGATTCTCTCTTAAAAGCAGTCTGCTTTATATCTGTTCTGTTTACGCTCCTGTTGCAATTAAGTGTCCAAACTGCTGAGCCTTAGCTGTGCCATTAAGCAATGTCATCCTAATTAATCAGCAAATGGATGGCACCAGAGCTGTGGCCTACTTTAAGATTTTCTGCCCTATTGCATTTCCTTATATTGTCATAAATTCAAAGGAAATGTTAATAACAATTTAGGGAACACTGGAAGGCTTCATGTGGGGATTAGACATTTGCTTTTAAGAAATTAGAGATAGGTGGCTTTTAATAAAAATGCAACTCCGATGGCACTATAGGTTAGCTGATTGATCAAATTGTTTTTTTTTTTCTGCCAAAGTCACATGAATATGTAAAATGGTCCATATTTTGGCTATTTGAATGTACTACAAAATAAAAAAAAGTTTATAGAGTTTAGTAACAGTTTACAGTAACAGTTTAGTAACAAGTTTATAGAGTAATAGTAAGTTTATAAAAGTTTAGTAACAATATTTTTTGTTCACTTATATATAAAATCAATGGCACATAAAAAATATGCATTTCTCCAACCTCCCCTCAATTCTGGGGGTTCTCATTAGCAGTTTTGTAATTTGACTAAAATAAGAAATGGATCAAATGCAGGGAAATACTGAGATAAGCACAGTTTTATTTAGACAGTTCTTTTTCTCTCTTTCATTATTATTAAGGAAACTTTATAAATTGGTGTTTCTGCAGCATCGAAATGGAGAGCAACACTCCGGCATTTTAGCCAGGTACATTTTGTCATGGTGGCCTTGGGCAAGTTACTTCACCTGTATGGATATTTTGTGACTGGTGGGGTGTGTATGGTGGCAGGCAGGAGGGTGCAGATGGGAAATGGCAGCCATGTTCTGCTGGATTTCCTGCCATTAAAGGTAATAAAAGAATAAATTAAAGTTTTAATTTAAAAAGTTTTTTTAAATACAATTCTCTGTATAATTATATATATATATATTATATATATATATATATATCCTGTTTATATATTAGGAAATCATATTCTATTGTTTTCTTTTTTTAAAGCATTTTAAAGTAATACATTCATGACACTAATATGTCGACCCACATTGAGCTTTCAAATTCTATAAAATATTTTAAAAAATGTATTTAAATATCCTGATAATCACTGATGACTTGTGAATTTTGACTGCTACTTTTTCCAGTCATCACTAAGAATGCAACAGTACACAAATCTCACATATTTAGCAGGTTTTTTTTTTTGGGGGGGGGGGGTACGGTTCTAATGGCTAAGCAA
>SRMA01026149.1:41147-130400 GCA_007224835.1 Danionella cerebrum
ATATATATATATATATATATGCTGGTCATGTTTTTAAAGGTATGTAAGCTGCAGTTTGAGCTTTGAACCGACAAACTTCTAACTGGAAGGCCATAGTGCTAACCACTGCACCACCGTGTCATCTATTACAAGAGTTATGACTCATAATTTGCGAGACAATTCAAATAAAAATTTGAGAAAATATGCAGTCGTCTTTCAGTTTCATTTTACAGACACCAAATCGGTGCCATCAAGTGACTGCTGTTTTTCTTATTCTGCCACAAAAAACCACAGTGGCACAAAACCTGCTTGGAACAGTGTTTAAGTTTTAGGAGAAGTTTACCTGTTTTTTTTTTACGTTTTCACAATGTTTTTGGTGATTTATGAATTTTTATTTTGTCGCAACCCTTTTGATTTTTGTTTCAATATCAAATATGTAATACCATCCTTCTCAATTTATATATTTTTGCAGTTAAAAATTACAAATTTACCACTGTTGAATTATTGTCTAATGTAATGGGGAAAAAAGTAAAACAAAGAGGATGGGGTTGTACTAAATAAAAATACAAAGCATTGCCACAAAAAAAAGGTATTTTACTATAGCAAATTGTAGCAAAAAAAGGCCCCACTGCCGCTGAGGCAGTTACAGCTGTGGGATGAAAGATAGTTACACCTCACTGTTTAGTCTGGCAGTCACAGATGACTGGCATCAGAATGTGAGTGAAATACACCCCAGTCTCTATTGAGAAAATGTTTGAGTCTCCAAGTGGCCAACGAATTCTCAATTGTTATTACTGAAAGTATTTTGTGAAATTGCTTTGTCATTTTTAAAAGTGCTCTAAATCAAATTTGGTGGATGTTCTTCAATGTGAACACAACTGGTTACTTACATTTTTAAGTATGCCTTTCAAGAACTTCATCTACCTCAAATGCAAATGAGAATTGAAATGATTATCATATGACATTCGTTTGTTCCATATTTGGATTGCATGTGGAAAACAGATGGAGCTGCATACCGAAGGTGCAGTCCTAGTCCATCTCATCCTCTTTGAGGTTTTCCCACTCTGCGTCTCTATCAGAGTCACAGTGACATCTCATTAGTCACTATCTGCAGTTCTGTCACTTGCCTGATTAACGCGGAGGAAATGAGAGGCCGAGAAAGAGAGGTGTGATTCTGCAGGAAAAAGAAAGTAAGAAAAGTGTGACTTCCCCACTGTCAGGTCAGCCAAGAGAGCTGGTGGTCCATTAGATCTGATGTCTGACCTCAGCGCAGCTATCAGGTCTGATGGGAAAGTCTAGCATTAGCAGTTTATGCTGTGAAAAGCACAATGAATTTGCGAGGACATATGACACTGTGACATTTGTGCTCCCACAGAGAGAAGACAGGAGAAACCTAGATCAGGCCTTTCCGTTTTATGATCAAAGCTGATTATGCAGTGATATAAAGTACAAATATAGTAGATGTTTTTAAAGGTACTCTATGAAATATTTAGTCACTGGTGGTCACATTTTCAAAACAATCAGGATCCATAAGTAGTGACTAGTGGGGGGGCCAAGCATGTGTGCTATGGTTATGATGACCATAATGAAATGGTGTGATGGGGATGAAACGATTCACATGAAAACAATTAAATATATATATTGGTACCCCGAGATACGAATGCTTCAAGCTACGAAATGTTCGAAATACGAAAGGTCTTGCGGGAAAATTTTTTGCTTCGAGATACAAAAAAAAAATTGAGATACCAACAATCACAAACAGTTCTGCTCTATTATTCGCTTGTTAAGTCTGACGTCGCACTGCCCTTCCGGGTCCTGGCACTCCATTCTCCCGTTGCAAAAAGTTTATATATACATTTAATTTTAATTTATTTTTTAAATTTAGGTAGCATATATTTAGGGGCCATGCAGAGAAGGCCCCTAAATACTATTCTTAGTTCAATAAATTTGATTATTATACACTAATAATTAGAACTCAGAATTAGTTTTTAAACACAGTGACCCTTGACGTCTATACAAAGTTGAATCCATTCATCTCTTAACCCGCTTGTTCCCGCCAATGCCGCCCTGAATCCAATCATAAGAAAGTAATAAAAGGATGCCAATTGTAAATGAACCAATGACTGTCAAACAGCTTAGTTATGGGAAAGGATACAGAAAGCTGTCTAAGAGATTTAGGTTCTCAGTTTCAACTGTGAGGAACATTGTAAGGAATTGGAAGATCAGAGGCACAAATCTAGGCTTGAGGTGACACACCAAGAAAAATCAGGGTGGTGAGAACAGTCACAGACAAGATCAAAAGACCTTCAACATCATCTTGCTGCAGATGGTGTTCTTGTGCATCGTTCAACTATTCAGTGCACTTTACGTAAGGAGACGCTGGATGGACAAGCTAGCTACAATAAAATATGGTGGCGGTTCCATCATGCTGTGGGGCCAGCGCAGGGACTGGGAATCTTGCTAAAGATGAGAGTACCATAGATTCTATCCAATATCAACAGATTCTGGGAAAAAATGTCCAGGAATACCGGGGATAAGACCCTAAACACTGCTCAAAATCTACTACGCGTTCATGCAGAGGAACAAGTACAACATTCTGGAATGACCATTTCAGTCCCCAGACCTGACTATTAATGAAAGCTTGTGGTCTGAATGTCCATGCTTGGAAACCATCAAACCTGACTGAACTGGAGACATTTAATAAAGATCTGTCCAAAAGAAACTTTTGCATATCACAGTAATATTGTAGGAACATGTTCACAGATGGTGCACATGTACACACCTGCAGTATGAATTTTAAACATACAATACATTGCCGCACAAATGTACATGCTACAAGTTTTGATTGTTAAAAGTGAATTTTCGATTTAACATTGAATATTAAAAAGATGGTTTTTATGTTTTATCTTTTGGTTCAAATGAGATTTTTTTTTTTTTTTGAGTGCAAGCAAAGCTTTTCTTCAGCATTTTTGACCACCAAAGATTCAGCTTCCAGCTACTTAGTAATTGATTCCACTCAGGCGTCTCTGCTCAATCCCTTTCAGACCCAGTTCCACCTTACAAGACTTCTACAAGAGAAAATCTCATTACTGTAATTATTTGCTGGCAGCTACATGGAAATTGAACTTATTTGTTTTTGTATATTGTTATTATTATATCCTGACTAATTGTGTCCTGCCTTTGGCATAATAAACGTAATTGTTTCCGTGCAGAGAAAGGTGGCTGCTCAGAAAATTGCCATTTGTGTTTTCTTTAATATTTCCCCAGAGCTTATTGTTAAGCTTAAAAGCCCATGTTGTACAGAAAGTACAAGTCTAACATGAGAATGACCAAAATAAAATTTCTGCGAAAAATAAGATATAAACATATTAAAAAATAATATAACATAAAAGCAGCAACTGTGGAGAAATAAGAAATGTATGCTACACAATTGCACATCATTAAAGATGGGATGGGATGTACAATCTTATTTTCATTCCTCCATTTGTTTTTTAATAATTTAATCATGGTCCATCTGTGTGCTTGTCTTTTTGTTGTGTATTCCTCATCCTGATGTGACGGTCACACTATGAAAAAAAACCCATTGGCTTGAATGAGATTGCAGATTGCCGTCTACACGGTTACAGATTCTGCTCTGGCGGAAAGTTCAGTAAGGAGGAACTTTGACCAGCGATAATGGGTCACGTGATGCGCCAACTTGTGGTCGGTTCTGTGAGCTTTTTTGATCATCTCACTCCCAAACACCATCTCAATGCTGTTTGATTGGAATCCACCTGCTGCACATCGGATGCTAAGGTAATGCTCTTCTTAAACCCCTCTCACTCTCGCTTCCCTGTCAGACCAAAAATCTCAGGGACATCACTGCATCTTTACCTGATCGACCCTTTTGTTCAGTCCAAGTCTTGTCCTGTCTGGAGTGTCTGGAACTGTGTGCCAGTCTGGAGCTGTTATCTCTATCTATTTCTTGAGACGGGAACTGGGAGGCTCTCCATGGCCCCACTAGCTTCCAGCTGCTAGTTTTCCGGTGCGCGACTACCTCCCAGTGTGCACAGGTGACGACTGTTTGCTGTGACTGAAACCCATCTATGAGTTAATATTCAAGCTTTGAGGCTTCTGAAATTCTGAACAAAACCCTCTGCTTTGGAATTGGTGATTTTCAAAGAAGCCAACATCCTCACTTCTTTTAACTATAATTTAGTGATGTTTAGATCTATATTCCCTCAAACACGTGATCAAAATAAAACCTCAAACAATAAAAGCACACAATTTGACCTGCGCACATGAAAAGTATGAAAGCTTTGAGGGAATTCTGATGGACAGTTGGGTGGATCAAGTAGCTGATCTGTAAATAGTTGGGCCTTCCGAGTTTGCACAGCTTCACAGCCTGTGCAAACGTTCTCTTTCACAGAGATCAGACAGTTTGTCTTGGAATACCAGGTTTTAATTATTTATGTGGTCTGGCCGATCGTTTAATATTTTAAAGCCTCTGCATGAACAAGGCTTAACTTGATGACTGAAGAACATGCTCAAGTAGGCTGCCTGTCTGACTGAGAGTCGCTTCAGAGTTACAGCACCGAGCACTTTGTTTGATAACACAGTTTACATTAAATCAGCCGATCCCTTCAGATAGACAGTGTTTTGGACAGTCTCATGTCCCCTTGTAATTTAAAACCTCAAACTATCTATTGCATTATTTTTATATTTTACCATTTTGTTTGACTATTCATGCACACACTGTACATGACAAGTGCCTTCATTAGATCTCAAATTTCATTGGTGTTCAGAAATGCTTGCTGAAGCACAACTTTCAATGAGCCAGATGCAGAGTACCAGTTACCCATGCGCTAGTCCCATGAGCTCAAAACACTTGTCATTTTTTCTCAAGTAAATGAACCTGATGACCATTCAGCATTTCAGTGTGTACCACACTTCGAATAATGAAGTGGTCATAATACAAACTAAAATAATATGTACATAAAATGAACAGAAGTTTCAGAAAGTGGGGTGACACACTGTGGAAAGAATTCTTCTCCCGCTGATATGTAAAAATGACAGCAACAGAGCAGGTTCAAAATTATCAGTCAAATTAAAGCTGAGTTTTCTCATTTTCAGAGTAAACACACTGAACAAAAACAATGCAAGTTAACTAATTGTTCAAAAAAAAGTTATTTGTTTGACATGTGGAACCTTTAATATTGCAAATTACAGAAATTCTGTCAGGGATCTTCTTGTGTACCCTGCATTTTGTTTTATTATTATTATTACATTTTTTTTTGCACAATGTTCTTACACTTGTACGAGCAATGCTGTTTATATGCACAACACGTAAAGTAACCTTTCTATTAGTAATAGGGGTGTAGCTGTACAAAGAGTTCGGCACATTTCTCAGTTTTACCCACTGTTCGCAAATTAATTATTTTAATCATCCTTTTTTTATTACATAAAAAGAAAAAATTGTGATTTGTCAGAATTCCCTTAGTAAAAAAAATAAAAATAAAAAAATAACACAGGCCCTGTTGCTTTTCAACTGTCTGTTACTTCAGCCAGTGCTGGGAGATGGTGATGATGCAGATGTTTGCTGGAATTTGATGCATTTCCTTTTGCATAATTAAATGTAACTAAATTTTTTAGCGCTCTTTTTTTCTGAGTCATATCCAACAGCAAATCTAAAATGTCTCCAGGCTTTAAGAAATCTGTCTCGCTGCTCTGCGTGCCTTGGTTAGAGTAAATCATGACACTGGGTTCTCAAGACATTCGGCTGCTCTGCTCTAGCAGTAAACGATTGGTTAATGGTATTAAACAAATGGCAGTTTTTCAAATGAAGAACCAAAAATGGTTCAGTACGAATACATTTATAATAGGACCACTAATCAGTCATTATAAAAGTGTTGCTGTTGCTGGTGGTTCATTATATCTTACTTGAGAGAGTTTTATTTGGGTGTTCAACACAGAGATAGTCGTTTTATAGATTATTTTTAGGGAGTTGATTCAAGTGTTAGAGATGAAGTCATTCATCTGGTGTTCACCAAAATGTAACCATGCCATTTTACATGTTCAACTATTTTGAATGTGTTTATTTAACCCTTAAAAGTCTGGGGCCTTTTTTGGCACTTTCTTGCAACTTGCTCTAATAAATTATCTTTAAAACAGTTTTTTTGTGCCAATGTTTGATAATATTCTTATTTAAATTTTAATTTACATCAAACAATAACTCCACAAAAACCTGACAATATACATCAAATACAAAGATGTACATGTTTTTGTGCCAGAACTTTAAAAAAAACAGCCATATCAAAGTTATTGTACTTCCAAGGGATTTCTTTTATTTTCACCACTAGTTGGCACTGAGGGAGGGCACCATTTTGGCACCATTTATAAAACAATAATGGATTTCCTTTGCTTTTTTTGTATGAAACAAAAAAACCTAATAATTATTTCGAAACCCACATTATATTTGAAATCAAAATTAAACAATAGTTGTGATTCCCACTTCATTCAAAACTGCCGGTGATTGACACACGCCGCAGTGCAGAGACTTCTAAGGATTAATAGGGAGTGTGGAGCTATAAACCAACAGAAAGTGTTGAAATCAACTCTGTGAGAATTAAATCAACACGTTTGGCTGTGTATTTACAATTCTAAATTCAAATGTCTTTTATGCCCCATGGATTATTAGAATGTAAAATGGCTTTTTGACTGAAGTGTTAAACAACCCTTGCAGATCGATTTCAATTTGGAGATAGCTACATCACACCCATGTTCCAAATGTAAACATGTAAATCCATATGGGCAGCTGGCCATGAAACATTCACCTTCATCATCACTATCCACTGCAATGTCCAGAGAGAACAAGAACTCATTTGTCAAGGGTTTCATGTCAGGTTAACAATCTTAACTTAAGCAACTACTGTGTACATCGGTATCTGGATTTCATTTTGATGGATATTTATAAATCACAAGCACAAATATAATGAAACATGTAACGCTGCTCGCGGAGCAGAAATATTTATGTTAATCAGATGAAAAGTGAAACAAACAAATCAATATTCATTTATAAGGAAACCTGGCTTACAGATTCCTGTGAGAGAACATGAAGCTGAGGTGATTATACAATTACTTGCTTTACACTTTGAGCTCAAACCAAATGCTTTATTAAACATCTTTGCCTTATTAGTGACTCGACCTCTGGTCAGGTCTCTGTAGTAAACGTCTTATCGTCTCAACTGCCAACTATTAATCTCTCAATAGCTGGGGAAAAAGAGTGCCTGGTCAGACTTTTACTGTAATAATATTTTATTTGAATGACACAGATAGTTTCCCCATATCGAAGTGCTTAATTCACTAGAGGAATTTGGTTTTACACAAGTACTATGAACATTTTCACTGCATATCAGACATTTTATACAGAATAAACTATTAGCAAAACAGGCAGGCACAGCTTTACTCAATCCTAACAGAGTGCTTCGGATTATTGCTGAATGAGTTCCTCATCCTTTTTGTTGATTCAAGAGTGCAAGGATCCCCTTTTGAAATGCTTTCTGGAGTTTGTGTGTTCACATCTTTATGGTAAATCTCAAATAGAATGTTTGTTTGTAAATTGCAGAGTGCTACCAGGCTTTTTAAATAGTTAAAACACGTCTTGTGCAAATGATTTGGCTCAGAGTTCACAGTGTGAAAAGCAAATATCTTTGTTATTCCTTACACATTTTATCAGTGCAAGAAAAATGCAAGTATGTTTCAAAATGAACTGATAAGAGACATGAGGAAATCACTGGTCATTGCGAATTATGAGCTGGTTGCTCTTATATGTTAGTCATCAGAAAAAGATCAGAAACTATTAAGGCCTCTACACACTGATCCGATTTTGAGATTGGCACAAACTTTTGGATGGCTTCTCAGCAGGAAACATTGATGTAATGGCACTCCCTGCCTAAAAAAGGCAATTGGGGTAAAAACTATGCACTCCGCACCACACAGGGAAACAGGAAAGAAGAAGACGACATGGATGTTGAGTGATTTATGAGCAGCTTTTTTATTTCCTTCTTATGTCCTCAAAAGAGCAACCTTCATTGGTTGTTCTCCCTGTGAAAAACGGATCCGATATGGCAGTGTAAAACTCTTTTTCATTGGCACCACTTTCGATCATTGGCACCCAGGGTTTTTGATTGAGTTGCGTTGTCACACAAAGCTTAAAAAAAGCATTGTTGGTGTCTAGAGGTCTTTAGGGTATAAATTCAACTAAGTCTTTAGTGTCTTCGTTAAAACAACATACCAAGCTTCAATGGTTATTATTTATAGTAATCGACCATATACAAATTATATAAAGTGGGGGGGTGAGTCCATTCATCTTTCTGAGTTCAATACGCTACAGCACATGTTTTAATCTATTAAACAATACTGTGAGGAGCTGGGGTGTGATCAGCATCTGCCAGGTGCAATTCAGTCGGCCTGCGTGCTCTTACCAGCTGCGCATTGAAGCGCTACAGTAGCTGATGAGAAAGGAGTCACACCGTTCAGTGCGGGAAAAGCGGACTATTTCCCTCTACAGGGAGCAGCGGATGGACTCCGCAAGAGCCACCAGGGATCACTAAAGGGGCCCAGGAGGTGCCCACCGACCGGTTCTGGAGTGTTGCCAATGGGGCTTGGCTGGATTCCCGTTCCTTGGACCGCTCATTTCCGACCAGGAATCAACAACAGGGTGCATAGATCCAGTAATCCTGGATTATGGTAGATACACCAGCACAGCAGGACCCCACACCTCTGGTCCATTTACCGACGGGGTTGAGGAACCCCGGAGTACGTTTGCTGACTACCCAGAGCAACGTGCCACTGGATCTGCTCCTCACCACCCTAACCACCCTTTTAATTATTTATTATGACGCCATTGTTTTAAATAAACGCTCCAGGCAGCGTTAAAGCAGACTAGTGTGTCTCTCTCGCCACCGGCTACAGTAGTTAACTCTGGTTCATTGGTTGCCGTTTGACCGAACAGATTGTTTTAGGTTTAGTTTTCTTGGAATTTTGGAAGATGTTAATTTTCATAATATTTTTCTAGTAAGATTTACACTATCACCAAGTTCTCTCAAATAAAAGTTTTAAGTTAGCAGTACTTAACTTTGCTTGATTAACAAGTTGACTTCACAAATTGTGTTGTTATGCCAAAAAATATTAATATGCTACTTTAAGGCAGTCAGTTTGCTCAATGTTTCTAAGTAAAGTCAATGTATTACATTTTACAGTAAAACGCCAATTGCTCTCAAAGAACTTTTAAGGTTTTATAGTCCAATTTAACACTACAACATATAAAAATAACATTTAATAAAAAACATATTCTCTGACTTCTTTTGGAATCTGCTACACAGCATGACATACTACAGGACCAGAGATATGTAGTCACAACGTGTATATCATGAAAAGTTAAAAAGAACGGGGGAAAAAATGGTTGCGGGCAAATGGTGTGCCCTCATCTGACCTACATGTCCGTCAGAACAAGTGGAATTTGAGGGTTAAACTGGGAAAGTGTTGAGAGTAGAGGGTGTAAGACTTGAGGGATACAGATCAAGACTTCAACAGAGCACTTCCTACGCATCTTCCATCACGTAACTGCAATATTCATGAATGATCGTGGTGAGCAGATGAAGTGTGACAGGTTAAAAGACTGTGGAGATGTTTGGGGACCTTGCTGTGTTTCTATCTGCATGATTGTCACACACATCTCGTGTGTGTCTCATTCACTTCCATCTGTAGACAATCGCTCAGACTTATTATCATATCTATTTCCATAAGGAGCTCGTGTTGTCATTCAAATGCTTCACTCTTTTGGGGCAGCAGCAGAAGTGGCTGCCATTTGGCTTATTGTACTTTGCCGTTCTGACCTCGGAATGAAAACAGACTCAAAGTATCACGGGAGTGCTGAACATGACAACAGCTCCTGTAAACACACAATCCCATCAGTGAATGTTGTGTCAGGGTAAATTAAATATCATTTTAAAAACCCATATTGGATGTTAATTTCTTTTAGTTTTTTTTAGGTTTTACGTCCTTGCTACATTCTCACTGAACAAAAGCATGTTAAACTAACCAGAACTAATAACATTATGAAAAGATTTTTCAGACAGGGAATGTCCTAATTGATGTTTCCTTTTTAAACGCTGCTTTTTATGGAAGTCTTTGTCTTTAAACCCTGAGTTCTCCACTTCCGATCAGAAGCACTGAACCTCATGAACCGCAAGATTTTTTTAGCAAAGTCCAGCTACCTTAATGAACCATACCTGAACCATAATAATTGATTCCTTCGGGCTTGTTTGATATCTCCAGGTCTGTGTGCTCAAGTAAGGTTGGAACTAAGTTATGCATGGCCGTACCCTTCCTGGAACTGAGTTTAAAATCTGGAAAAATATACCAAACTATAATATCACAATATCAAAGAAACTGCATTGTGTAACAGAACAGTTAATGTCATATTTGTCCACCCTCTGTATTGTTTTTAAATTATATGTTGTTAGGACATTATATTGAGATTTATAAAAAAAAAAAATTAGCAATTCAGCTCTGATGCTATTTTACATTATTGTTATAAAGCTGTTCCAATAATGAGAATGACAAAGAAGCTTTTACAACAGTTGAAAGAAAACATAACTTCATTAACAAAGGCTTTGGAAGATCTAATCCGGCATTGTTGAGTACAGAAAGGTAACCGAAAAGAAACTTCCCAACAGAATGATACACTGACATTCTAAGCTAATTATATTGAGTACAATACCATTACTCATATTTTAACCCACAGTTTAGGCCATTTTTCAGACAGTATGAATGATAACACAAACATATTTTTGGTTAATGGTTGGATGAAGCCATCTATTGTTAAACAAATCCCATATGCCATAATTAAAACAGAAACTTTAAAATGACCCTGATCAAAAGTTTACATACTCTGCTGATTTTGGTGTTATGGCTTGTGGAAAAATGTACACAAAAGGGTTTGAGTGGATGATAGTGCTAGATTAAAAAAAAAAAAATCCCAGAATTTTCACTTTTTTTCTCGCCCCTATTTAAAATCGATCTGCAGATAACAAAGAAAATGTTCAAAACAAACCATAACTTTGATGATAATAATAATAGTGCTTATTTTGTTTTAAATTGATATTAAACACAAAATATAATGTGTATTTTTTTTATAATAATGGATGGATGTTATTTAAAGGCATCTTCGAAGACATTGCAGATTGGTTGTGCGCATGTGCACAAATACATTTGGTCAACTCTTTTTAAAACTATTGGTTTATTGATGTCCTGTTAGTTGTATTAAGGTTTAAACATATGGACCGTAGTTTGATTTGGAAACTCTATTACAATACTTTATTTGTGATTTCATGGAAACATTAGAGAGCACAGGTAAATTTAAACGTGTAGCGAAACCTACACATGTCACAAGGTCACGACACCTATGTCACTGCGAACCGACATCTATCTGTAATCTGTGTCGGAGAGCGAGATGTCAAGTTGCTTTGTTAAAACTGCTGCTGCCGCACACTGCGATTGTTTGTGTATCTTAATTTATGGCAAACTCTAGGGGTGGACAGTGAACTGCGTGCATTCTACGGAAGCTCACAGAATGAGCACTTATTCTAAGTAAAAGTTTGCGCATTACATTAAAGATAAATAATTTTTCATTCAGGCATATCAATGTACACCACAGAGTCAAGATAAAGGGAACCATCCTCACCTGTCATCTCTATACTTGTAATTAATGTTTTTCATTAAAGATGCCTGGTCTCCTGATAGACCCTTGTCTCTTTTATCCAGGGACATTTCTGAAATCTGAGCAATGGGGAAAGCAAAGAGCTGTCAAATACAGGAAAGTGTAGTTGAACTAGGAATGCCAATCAGCAGTGTTCTGTTGAATTCTGTAAAACCATGTAATTTTACACCCAACATCTACACTGACAATGTCAATTCTACATTCTGGGAGTTATTAGCACATGACAGCACATTTTTACACGGGTAATTTTTCTCAGTATGTGTCCTTTAAATGCAAAGTAAGAAGCCAGTACAGATAGTTCTTCATTGATTTTTGGTTACTCACAATTCGATCATCAGGAGTGTAAGAGTGAAGTGCTTGAGATTAAAACAGCACCTCTTGTTTTATCCAGGTGACATTAGATTTGTCTCTTGGTGCCAAAGGCAGAGTGAGCCTCCCACTGCTTGTGGTCCCTGATTTTTTTTGTTTGCTATGGATATTGCAAACTTTCCTTTGGCAGCAAGAAAGCTAGATTTCCAGCAGGCTACAACCCTTTAGAGACATGCCCTGCTTGGAAATAGGAAGCTGTTTGTTGACAGCCCTTGTGTATGTGTCACATTTATTGAGCTGTAGTTTTGAGTGACAGGTGACTCTGTCATTCCAGACCATGGGGGATGTACTCACAGCATTTCCCCTGTGTGATAATGCTGGAAAACAAGGCGTACTGTCATCAATGTAAAGCGAGTGAGTGTGAAGGAGAGGCAATTGTGTTTGTCTTTTTACTGATGAAGATATGCGAGGCTCACATTATGTCGCATAAGCTATATCTTACAAACCATTGAGGTAAACACACAGTCCCATGAAGCCACAGCATCTGAAGAACAATATGTTTTCCTACATCAGTTATAGAAAAACCTCACAAGTTACATCAGAATAATATTTTAGCACCTTTCGATTTCATTCAATTTCATTGTCGACCCCATTTTTCACTCTTTATCTGTGCAGTGTTGGCATTGTGTTCCCGACCCCCTACCAACACGAAAACACACGGGGGTCTCTGCCTTAAAGAAAGAACTCTGTCGATCTCATCATTGCCTGTGTGCTGTGTGTTTTACCCCAATTTTAAAATGCATTTATTCATAACAGCCTGTTTTGCATAGAGCCATGAGAAATGATTGAAATTGAGTCTGTTTACTCTGTGACTGAGGTGAAGATTATGGAAATGCTTAGTGCTGTATCTCAGGAATATGAAATAAAATCTCAGGCCTTATCTTGGAAATGCTTCGCCGAAGTACACAGCACTTGAAAATTATCCTGTGTTTAGGGCCAGAATTGCCTTGCCAATATTTTAGTGCGTGTGTGAGAGAACAACAGACATGATTAAATATCCAACTGCAATTATTAGGCATGAAAAGAGACACAAATAGTACTAAACTGGTTCAAGGCAGAGATGCATAACAGCAGGGGTCGTTTATTGCAGTCATAATCCAGCAAGCTTGGCCTATAAAGACAAAAGAAGTAAAAGGAAAAAAATCCCAGTGGGAGGTGAGGGGGTTATGGTGATCAGCTATGTGGTTCTTGAGAAGAAGATCTAACACTTGTAAACAAACTAGGAGAGTTTAGCACAGTTAAATTAGCATTGTACGTAATTAGTCAAAGGATCACCACTACTCTCCACCTTCTGCTGAGATCAAAGTAATCACTTCCACTTTTGAGCTGCTTCTTTGATAAATCATTACGCTCAACTTCACATCCTAATGAACCGGCTTCTATCTTAACCTTTGTGTTTAGTGATTCACTTGTACAGAAATATTGCCTCGAAAGAACTGTATTTTAAATAGATGTGATTGATTCCTACATAACAGTTTTTTCCATTTCCTTTGATCACTCGCTTTCAGTATGGAATGATAGTATCAAAGGATATAATACAGATTCTTGGACACCGTACCAAATGTGGTCATCCACTTGCAAGGACTAAAAGAGTTATATCATGCATATTTTAACAACCTAATCCCAACAACCTCTTCACTTTTACTCTGTTCACGTTGTACAGTTTGTTTGAGTGCCCATTTCCAACACTTACTCCGTTGAATCTACAAGAGGTCAATTTTTACACTTTGTTTTGCTTTTTCTTTACATTATGCCTTTATTTAGAACTGATAGGGCTTTGTGGAATAAGAACGAAAGGGGGGGGGGGGAGTAAATCACATAGAGTTCAAGACCTGAAACAATGGTCCAGCTCAACCACATGGTATAAGTGGAGCTCACCAACTTTACACCACCTGAAGTCCACAACTTTTTACTATTTTAAAAACAGTTTTTCATTTGAAATGCAAAAACACTTTTCAACCAATGGCTTCAACCAATCCAACAGGTGTCAAGGAGCCAGTGTCCCCACAGTGAATGACACTTTGTTGAAACCACCTGCAGACAATCACCCCACTGAATCAGTAACCCAATCAGAACGCTCCTTCAATCCATATCCACACACATCCTCTGTTGTCAGATCTACGTTTCCCTCCCCCGGATTCTCCATGATAGCTCCTGGCCTTTTTGGATCTCTAGGTCTGCTCTGTGTTTCTTCTGGGTTCAAGCATCTCACCATCAACTACTCACCTGCTACTCACTTCCATTCTATTTGTCATCTTCAGGTCTTCATGTCACCTCCCCACTGAGAACCGTTCCCTTAAAGGGCCACAATACAGAGTATGTAAGCAATATGATATTTTCAGAAATTTACATGTGTTAAACATTATTTAGGACAATTATATAGTCTTTTTTTATTTAATTGTGGGTAAAACTCTATCTTTTGTTCACGATTTCATCTTAAGAATTTCTGTTTGAAAAGAAATTTCTTAAGATTTGATGTATTTTTGTTTCAAAAGGCTTTTATGGCTCATCTGTATTTTAATTATTTATGAGCCTGATCTCTATTATCCGATGAGAAGACACAGTTTTTTAATAATTAATGACTCCTAACTCTTTACCTGTCCTGTCAAGTTGCAAGACCGTGCAGTAGTTTGGAGCTCAGAATGGTTCGCAAGTGTTTGTTTCTGTGATGCAAAGGTGCTGAGGTGATCCTTGGCTTTCCCGTAATTAAGTCAGAGCTAAACTCTGGCTCCGAGCGGTTGGTTGGCTACCAACAACCAACATGATGAAATTATGGATTTGTAGCAAGTATTTTCATCGAGAAAGCTAGGAGAGCCGGTGAATAGTGGGCCTAGGCATTGCAAATAAACGCAGCATGTGTTCGGGGAAATTCAGAGGGTCTCACTTCAGTGCAGGTATTTTTGCTTTTTGTCGCACCAAAGTGGCCCTTTAAAGTGACCTGATACTTCTGTAAATACTTGTATATATTTTAATTATACTGAACTGAACTCCAGTATGGGATCTAAACACCCACAGGCAAAGGAGACACAGAGCATCCATAGAAGGCAAAAGTTAGGACATAATAAACACAGAATACAACACATTTAAAGAACCACTCAAGCCTGTCTTGTTTTACGTGTCTGCATTTGTTACCGTTTATTAAAAACTAGAAATTACTAAGAGATCAAACATAGCATACATCATGCATACATCCAGACCAAGTACATTCAACACTTCAGTTTTTCTGTTATAAAGTACAAAATGTATTAGTTGTTATTGAAACATATAAATAATACTATCTAAATAATAATAATAATAAATAATATCTAAATACTTAATACGTCATCATACAGAATACACTTAAATGAAGTCAAACCCTTTCTAGATGTCTGTTTTGTTTATTATATCTCTGTGTAAACATAACAAATTCAAATTCTAGACATCTCTGTATGCTAATTGCACAAACATTACATTTACTGTGAAGGGCTAAACATATTGTATTGTAAGCAACTTTATATATTTGAATACAGCCACCACCACTGACCAAGTTTTCAGATAGATTGTTAAAATAACATATGCTGTGCTATTAACCTTCTGCAAACTTCATGGCTTCATGCTGGCTTGTGGGTTTCTATTTATTTTGCACAACAATAGGCCATTTATTGAAAGTCTGTGACATTGTCTGTATTTGTGAGCAGGAGTGATTGCATTTTAGATAAACACTGTACACAAGTGTAGCACAGGCACTGTTGGTGTAACTGAGGTGCTGGGGTTAAACCTCAGAACATTGCAGATTGCTATCTCTTCTGTGAATTTAAGTGGAAATTGGCTTTCAAGAGACCCAAAGAAAACAAGTGCACAAAAGGAAGAGCCTCAGTGCGAGCCAAAAACATCATGGTTAAAATGGTATTTGCTACTGATGTAAGATGAAAGACTAACCCAAACTTCATGGCAGAGAATCTGGAACAAGTCATGTTAGTGTCAAAGATTCACATTACTTAATGACTTTTGGTATACCTGGTATAGATAAATAGCAGATTAAAGTGCAATTATTTTTGGCTTATGCCCCATTCACATACAAAGGACAGAATATCAAATATGTGTGTTCAAACAGACTGACTTAATAGTCTCCAGGATTGACTATTAAAATACATTGAAATGAATGAATGTGGCGCAGTGGGTAGCATGCTCGTTGGTGACCTTCCTAGCAGGAGTTTGCATGTTCTCGCCGTGCTTTCCTCTGTATACTCTCCCACAATCCCCCAAAACATACATCAGGTTAATTGAAGGTGTGAATGTGTGAGTGAGTGTGTGTGTTGCCCTGTGATGGACTGGGACCTGTCCACAGTGTACAGCCGCCTCTCGCCCGAAATGTGCTGGAGATAGGTACCAGCAGACCCCCGTGACCATGAAAGGGAACAAGAGGGCAAGAAGATGAATGAATAAAATGAATGACTAGTTTGGGCTCCTGACATAGCTCCAAAGGAATTGTTAAATGAACCCCACAATAAGGTACGCAACCCCTGCTAGTTTCACATGAATTAAAAAAATAAGACTTTAAATTTACAAAATAATATCCAATAAGACTTACGACCTGTCCAGGGTGTACCCCCGCCTCTCGCCCAATGTGCGCTGGAGATAGGCACCGGCAGACTGAATGAATGAATGAATGTCCACTAAAGTTGCGATACTATTCCATACAGGGCTTTAGTCCAATATGGATGGGAAGTTGAGTTCATTTTTAGGACTCGCTTCTTTGAGTCTCGTCCAACAAAATGAATGAATCTTTTTTTCCAGTCATTTCATTCATTTTAGTAAAATACCAATAAATATTGTGTGCGCCCTTCCCTAACACATCTACTAATGTTATAAACACAAATGCGATTCACACTAACAAGCTAAACTAAAAAGCACTACAAAAAAATGCTAGATAAAAATATATATCTTACTTAAGCCTACCTGGGTCTTTTAGTCTGGTTCACCTCACCTCTGATCTGTCTTCTTTAGGTTTAAATCTCCTTCGTTTTGACACATTTGACGCACTCAAAATCTCCTTCGTTTTGACACACTCTCTGATGTTAATATGTGCAGTCTGTGCACTCAGTCCGGACTGGGTCCTTTAGTTCTTTTGTCACATGACCGCTCCCATTATTATCCAATGAGCCGGGACTCAAAAAACCACAAGGATGCATCACTGAACGAATCCCTCTACAACACGACTTATTCCTACAGAGTCACATTAAAGACTCATTCAAAAAGAACAAATTGTTCATGAATGACACATAACTATAGTCCAAACGTTTTCTCATCAGCCCCGGATAATTACAATTCAGAAGAATTAATAAATACACTAGAACTGTAGATTGATGAGCCAATACTTAGTAATTAATTTCTTTTCACTTTGTTGAGTTTAAACTTGTTGGTTTACTGTAAAGCTGCTTTGAGACAATGTCTGTTGTGAAAAGCGCTATATAAATTAAACGAACTTGAACTTGAACTCAATAAAGAAATTACTTTATTACACCAAGACCAATCAGAGAGAAGGATTACATGGTACGTCTGTTTTTATTGGTTGATCTGATCAGAAGTGTGTGCTCCACTCTGCCTGGATAGAACCTAACAGTTTTTAGGCTCACATTTCCAGGGAGCTCCCAGTAGAAATAATGAAATAAAAATGTTGTTAAACAGGTTGAGATGTGATTTCTCCATGCAACACACATAAGTTTATTTAAAAAAGTATCACTGAAATAAGGTGTTAATTTATTTTGTGAGTAAAAACAGTCAAGCAAAAATGTTTTTTTAAGCAGTCATGGCATCAGTGTTTTTATTAATTGGATCAAAATGGCCCTGTTCACTACAGTTGCATCGTGGTATATCAAGTTTATTTATTGAAGTTATGCGGATCTGATCCGTTCCCAGACACCCTGCCTAGTACATTCATACCCACCAAACTCTGCTCACCTACAAAGGCCTCTCCATATGGCAAACTTGTGAAAGATATTTTTTAAAAGATAAAAAAGTGTATTTATTTGCCACCGAACAAATGTTTACAATGAAAAACTATTGAGAAAGAACAAATATTATTTGCCCCACTTTCACTTTAAAAATGCAGGATCTTCCCTTAATCACCAACCAACCCAGAATGGAGCTGGGCCTGTTGCGCTCAAATATCTTATTTGTTAAATATCTGGATTTTATGAAGCAAATCCTGTAACTGCACAAGCTCCAATGTCATGCTCTCCTCATCTACAGCCTTAGATGTGGAAACAAAAGATGCTGCCCCGGCTTTCAGATTCCTGGGATGATTCCTGGGATGATTCTAGTCTCATGGCACACTCAAGGATTCAGCGGAGACAGCCAGAGCCACGAATGACAGGCCGGGCGTTCTGGCCAAACCCGTCTGATCATGCTAATGTGGCATCTGTCAAAGGCACGACTTGGAACACACTACTGATTCACCATTGACTCTGATACACAGCACCCCAAGCCACATGCGCTTTGGTTGCTTCACACAACTGTCAGAAAAGCCTGAGAATGTAAGCGTGGAGCCATAACTCGAATTTCCAAAGCATGAGAAAGCTCATAGTTAATTCATGCGTAAACATGGCTGTTTCCCGGCTCTCCATCCTGTTTAAAAATCCTCTCAGCGTGCTGTGCTCAGATTTATCATTGTCAACACTTTCTATGACAGATGCGACTTAAAACTCATTACTGATGGGTCGCAGAAAGGTTACAAATCTTCCTTTTTTGATATGCTAGGCAGCTTTCCTCAGCCCAGGAGTTTTTCGAGATTAAATTTTGAGTGAAAATAACTAAAAGGTGTGAAGACATCTTATTTCCTGCTCTTGTCTGAGGTGCAACATGCATAGAGATAATGCATCTCATGCATTAATGGATGATTTACAGACAAGAGATAAGATGTAAATCAATGCATCAGGAGTCTCACTAAATCAGAGCCACTGCAAAGTGCAATCTTACCTCTGATGGAAAGGAGTCGGATAGCACCACTGAAAAAAAAAACGAGAATGTTGAGAGGGGCATATTTACTTAACACACCCGGTGAAATTAAGCCCCCTGCTCTCCTCTCTGAGAAGTGGTCAATCCATCCAGCATGTCTGGCCACATCACTGCTCTCAGGTGCTCACAGGCCCCTTGTGGGAATGCTAAGTGCTTGCCATCAATCTGAGGTGACATCTGAGTCATAGATGGAGATTCTGGCAGAGAAAGATGGCTTGATGAAACCAGATGCTGTGCTTTTCCTTCTGTTCCACTGCCAGGCTGATAAATATTTGCACTAAAAGAAGCAAGGCAGATTACAGGTGATGATAAAGCATTAATGGAGACAAGAATGAGGTGAATTTGAGTTTGAACACAGAGGCCCTTTTTACACCTCAAAGTTTCAGATCAAGTGTGAAACTGAGCCAAAATTTAACTTCCCTAAAGGCTTTTCTAAGACAGCAGAACAATTTACAGACATGATTTAATGGACATCCAAAAGCTTTTAACACTAAAACATTTCACTGCACTTTAGCCTTTTGCAATTTTATAGAGATTATTGAGTTGAGTTATATATCCATTTTAGTTGGGAGAATTTCCCAAAAAGAACAAACGTCTGCTTTGGCAGGTGCAGGTTATACAATCTGCTTACAATGTTGACCTGTGTGAACACAGCTATACTACAAATACTCAATGGTAAATTCTGTTTAAAAATGTATAAGTTAAAGCGATTCAATCGTACGCAACACTAAATCTCAGAAAACAGAGCCACTATACTCAAGAGCTGAGGAAATGCATTCTCTAGAGCAGGGGTGCTCATTATGTCGAGGAGCTGCTACCGGTCGATCGCGGTGTAAAATTGAAACAATATCAGCCGATCATCCATCCCGTCACAGTTCAGTAAAGTTAGCTGCAGATTCCCGGATTCGGTTTTCTCTGCTCGATAGCTCGAGACCAGAATGTTCTTAGTAAACAAATAATACCTATTTTTAATCTGTGTTTGGTAGCGGACAAACTACAAAACGTTTTTTATCACAAGTTTCCCTCGGCATTCACAGAAACACATTACCGTCTATGAGCAACCCGCTGACATGAAATTGCTTAGGGACCGTCTGCAAATTACCAGATCCAAAATAGGTTTAACACAGAATATTCTTCATAACTTCATTCTAAATCGCTCTTTTACAACCAAAATCAAGCAACACGCCACTCCTCACCTGCATATTGTACTGCACGACTCAGTTTCAATAAAAAATTTTCAAATTTATTAAAACATCATTTTTATTCTTGATTTAGATCAAAGCTCAATTGCTTCCATAAAAATCACTCTATTACCACCAAATTCAGGTCACACACAACTGTTCTAATGATTCTATTCAGTGCAAGTCATCATATTAAACTCACATTATTACAAAAAATGTAAATATTTAATTTTTATTTGTGTTTTGTCAATTCTCAATAAAGTTGAAAATAATTGTTTGTTGATTATGTTTTACATTTTTGTAACAGGTAGATCACTTTGAATTGGTCATTTTAAAAGTAGCTCGCAAGCTGGAAAAGTGTGAGCACCCCTGGCCTACAGTGATGATAAAGATATGGATGAGTGAGTTTAGTGTGAAGACCTTGACTGGTACAGAGTCCCGAATATATGGTAACTAATCAGTAGATACCCGAGAACCAGATAATAATTCTTTTCAGTGCGGGCTTCCTGACATTTTCCTTTTCCACACCTTGCATCATAAATCAATCGAGTTCTCATGGAACTACTGAATAGTTACTAAAGAGTTAGTTAGGGAATTACTTAGTACTTGGAAGACAATTCTAAACAGTCAACACAGAATAGAGATAATAGTATTTACTGATTTGTTAATGGTACTTACTTAAGAGTTATGTATATAGTCAATAGTTACTGATAGTTAATGTTAGTTACTACGGTATTTACTGAGACACTAGTTTTCTGACTCCTCATACAGTCTAACATATGATGTAATAGTTTACTGATGATCAGAACATTTCGGATTTTCAGAGGTTTTTGTTTTTTCTGTAAATACAATTATCCTAAAGCTCTATTATCCTAGAATCCCCCCTTATTCTGAAAAACGGTTCCTACTGAATGTCTTGGATTGACGCATTTAGCACACCTGAGATCAAAGATGAGCATTTGTGCAAGTAAACATTTCATCATTACACCAATTAAATGTAGACAGCATAGGAATTAACTTCCAGTTATTTATTTGCCCAATATCAGAAAAGGTAAATTCCATTAAACAGCATTTCGCTCCTGTTTCACTGTCTACCTTCGATTGAATAATTGCATTAAATATGTTCTGAATACCCCATGGTTTTTGAGGTGTGTTGTTTTATTTTAAACATGGCCACATTAAATTTCCATCAACAAATCCAAAAGTTGTTTTTGAGTTTAACAAATATTTCTTTAAAAGTGGATGATTCCACTTGTTCCAGATGTTTGGAAAAGCTACACCACACAATTTCTCAGATAAAAACTAGGAGCCGTTAAACTGCACTGTTGAGTTCACAAAGCTTAAAGACGTCTTATTCCTCAGTGGAGCAAAGACTATGAGTCACTATATGATCTTCATGGTGCATCCAGGCAAGACAGAAATCATTTAGCTCTTTCTGGGTCAGATAAGAGGCCCGCCACTGTTAAGAATATTAAACTAGACCTCCATCAACCTGATCTAAGATTTACAGAGAATACATGATGTTAAAATGGGTCAGGAATTGCATAATGAGCTCAATTTGCAGCAAACGTCATAACAGCTCATACTATGAGCCAAAGCTGAGGAATAAAGCACTGCAGATACATCTTTTGGTCAAGGTGAGTGTTACTTTAATTATTCAAAATATGAATGGAAAAAACACAACACCTGTGTTCCCAGATGCACGGAAAGTGGTAAAAAGTTCTTGAAATACATGCTTTAAAAGTTGTTTTGTGTGCTACAAAAACATGAATAAATTGACAAAATTCCATGACTATTTCACAAATTGCTATGAGACTACTGGATTGGTGTTTTTGGTTATTCACGCTTATCGAGTGCAGGTAATAATAAAAGAACACTCCACTTTTGACAAAAGTTTTAACGCTTTTAAATCTTTTCAGCAATTCTTTAGATCTGAAGACAGCACTTTTAGCATAGATTTTTGAAGCTGATAAGACCAGTATCAAGGGTTTTCCATAATAATTACACTATTTTTATTTAAGCTATGCCAAAATACCTATTTCCAGCCTGTCAGAAAAGTAGAGTGTTCCAGAAATGCATTAATGAATTTCGTCAGAAAGCTTTTTCATTTTTTGTTTTCACACTTTTTTCACTAATTTACATTAAAAGTTTGTTGCATAATGTCTTACAGCGAAGTGTACTTAGCATAATTGCTTTGCTGGTGTCATTGTATTGTAAGGCAATAGAGTAGAAAGAAGCTCTCATTAGAAAACATTTGATCTTCCTCTGAGCTTTGTTTTCTCAACGTGAAGTTTAAAAGCCTTTTCTGCTCAACCGTACAATCACTGATTTCAGTACGTGTTTTATTTATCTCAAACAAGCTCACTCTTCAGTTCAGTTCATTTATACCTAAGAGTAGCTGTATGTAGCAGGTCATTTGCATGATTCATTGAACCCATTCAGAATTTTGCACAACCCAACCAAACAAACTCATAAGATTATTTGATCCCAATTTAAATGCTTATTTACCCAAATGTATGTTTCATGACTGTGATGGACTGGTGACCTGTACAAGGTCCACCCCCAACTTTCGCCCAAAGAGAGCTGGAAATGTTCAGACCCCCATGACCCCCAAAGGGAACAATGAAGATGAATGAATTTGTGCCATGAAGGTGATCAGTCTTTAACACATTGGAGATGCTATGGTAGCACAAGAGGCTTTGATATTGGTATTTTCAAGGAATCTGTTCTTTTGGAAAATGTATTTGAGCTGGTGTCAAGTCCTGCTGAAAGATAAAATTTGACAGTGGTCCCATACCAACAGATGACAAGGCAACCCAAAACCTAACCTACTGTAGAACCCCCCACAGACTGTGGCACCACTGGGCAACAGACCAGAACTTTTTTCTCCTTAGCCCAGTACAGATGCTGCTGCCTATATGTGGTGGTTCTTAGTTGTTGTTTTTTTTTTTTTGTTTGTTTGTTTTTTTTCAGCATGATCAATTTCCCATTTTCTTTACACTAATTATTTATTTACACTCATTATTACATTGATTCCAAATAGCAGTGTATATAAAAGTAACGTGAAATATACTGACAAAACATTCTACATGTTCAAAATGTTTTAAACCAATATGAATGTAAATTTAAAACTTATGTTATTTTCAAACATTCTGTAATGTAGAGTAATTAGCAAATGCATTAACAAGTAAATGTGTTAATTGTAAAACAAGTAAATGCATTTATATTTTGTTTTCAGTGATTTATCTTTGAAAGATTTCTTTTAACCACAAAAGAAAATTTTAAGTGGATGAGAAAAGTGATGTGCTTGTTCTGTCAGAGCACAAACTCACTCCATAAGCACTTCATCAATATTTGTCAGCACTTAGTGTTTAAACATTTGCAGTCGAAGATCCAGGGAAACATTTTGCCAATGGCCCAGAACTGTAGCAAGATACCCATCTCTCTTCTCTGGAAAGAAAACTTTCATTCAGATCAGGTTTCAGAGCAGCCTGCAAGCCAATTAAAGCTCATTCTTGTTATTGACAGAAATAATCAACTAATCAGAAATACTCAGAGCCTCCGGAAATAAAGAAAATGTGATTTGATTATCAAAGAATGATCTAGAACGATTGGTTTCTGAACATGAAATCTATGTCAATTTAAATATCACTCAATTTCCCATATTACAGTTCTACTTCTGATTGAGGCCTTGGCAAAAGTTTGACAATTTTAGAAGTCCAACATAAACATTAGTTTCTAGACCATAAATTGAAGAATGACAATCTTTCTAAACAGCAAGGGCCCCTATTATGGGTTTTTGGAAATGTTTGAGGGACAATCATTTTGAGCTTGTAATGTGCAAGTGGTTTCTGTCTCAAAGTATTATTGTCTAACCCATTTAGAATCACTGAAATGGGTTAACAATAACCCTCCCACTAACCGCTCTTAACCCTGCACACACCAGTGCGTGTGGCGATTACAGTGTCTGTTTTGAATTAAATAGGAATGATGCAAACCAGCTATTGTTTAATTTTGATTTCAAATAAAGTGTGTAAGTTTAAAGAGTAACAACTGATCATTTGCAAGATAAATCAAATAAAATGTGAGAAAATCAAATTAAAATGTGTCTTTCAGTTTAATTTTATAGACTGCAAATCGGTGCCATTAGTGCCATTTAGTGATGAAAAGAAGGCACAACCATTGGAAGTACAATGGGAAGTTTTGTGTTTTTCAAAACCTGGAAAAAAAGCAAAGCCCAATGGTAGAAAACATTTTTGAACAATGTATAACAGTTTTATTTCGAACTGTCAAATTCGACCTTTATATTATAAAACAAAAAACTATCCATTTGTCATTTTTAGAATTTTTGCAGTAAAAAATTACAAAATTCAATACTTGTAATTGTACTTTTTGTACAATTTCAGGATTCTTCTAGAATTATTGTGAAATGTAATGAACAAATATTTGTAAAGAAGTTAAAACTAAAAAAATATATATAGTAAAGACAAGTAAGTAGTAAAAACACTGAAAAAGGCCCCAGACTTCTAAGGGTTAAACTCTTTCCGCATCATACTGGGCAGTTATGGTAGTTGTAATTTATAGTTACATCATGCCAAGAATCTGTTTACATTGTAAGAGATCTTTTTTTTGCCTCACTCTGCGTTTTAAATGCTCTTAATTGACAAATGACATCTCTGTTGATGGTGAGAATTCAAGTGTAGCCGTGATCATCATGTGGAACACTTCACTGTCACATGGTCACTGATTGTCTCAAGGAGAGTTATGTAGCCATTTAGGGATGGTGACAATGTAAACTTTTCTTCATCTGATGACAAACATCACAGAATATCCTTCTCGCTGTGGGAAAATTCTTCTGGCAGTTTACTTGATGGGTGACTTCATGACTTTTGTCAAACTCAGTTGTCGTGATTCAATCCACCATTTGTGGCCTGCCTGAATCACATACATATCTCCATTGGATACATAATTCCGGTCAACAGTAGAGTGCTTGACCATCCCCAACTCAAATTCAATTGTTTGGAAGGCATCTGCACCCAGGGATACCCACCAGGCTTGGGTTTGGGGTTTTTTTCTGATGGGTATTTCCTTTGGTAATCTACATCCACACAGAGCTAGATTTGCTAAATGTTTTTTTCAAAGGAGTTCTCAGGTAATTTAAACACACATTTCTGTCCAGTAATAACGAGCAAGTATGATAATGCCAATCACACAGTAGACAAAAAGAAGGAGTTTTGTAAAAAGAGTCGCAAAACGTATCATTCACAAGTTTGGTATCATTCACCTCCAAGAACGGTGGAGGTGGCGCAGTTTGAACAAACATCATCTGTAGATTTGAATATTATAAGGCAATTATTTATAACCTTGTATGTGCGTTAACTTGTTTTCGGGCACTCCCAAACAAATAATGAATCTTTCAATAGCCGAAAAGGGACTTAAAAAAAAAGAAGTAGGAATTGCATTCTGAGTAAGAATTCTGGACACAATGCAGGAGATAGCAGATTTCCTGGGAAATGTCATCTGATTAAACATGTTAAGTAGCTGCATGAATGAAACATAAAGTTAAGAACAAAACACCAACATAATTGAAATTACTCTAACTCGGACGGGGCAAGTAACTTTTTCCAGTCGAGAGCCGTGGAGACTTACCACTCAGCTGCAAGCTCAGACTGATGACTTGCAAAATACAAGATCCTCTGTAAAAGAGGATTGACTCGCACTGGACGCCAACCTGCTCCTGACTCAACGCAACAATTCACAATACTCCCATTACCCATCAAGCCCCCCGAAGTGGTGGTTTGAGGTTTTGTTGTGTTAATTCATATTTATAATCATTATTAGGTCAGAGAATAGCTTCACAGAGATTGAAACCCAAACAGTGCTCTTGAGCAAATCTGAACCCTGCATAAGGTCTGGAAGTCTGTATCGACTGATTGTGCAAAAGGTTGGCAACCTCAGTGCCTGGGCATTATGACCCCCTCTCTATTTGTTTTTAAAGCATACCAGAATAAGAAAGATGAATGCTTATTGTGAGGAATATTTGAATATACCTGAAGTGTGTCGCTAACAGGCCTAATACTCCTGATAAAACAGATTCTTAAACACAGTTGCCATCAATAAACAGAAGAAAGCATTACACCATCCATTACTAGATTAATTGGAATGCAAGGTCCACGGAAGTGTGTGGATTTTCCCCCTTGTTTTCTCTGTTTTTCCCCGATTAGGTGACACCTTGGCTGAGGCACTCATGCTCCAGAATAAAAATGAGTCCTCGAGGGGATCGCTGCTCTCCCTCAGTCTCTGCTGCCAGCATCACAGAGCAGGTCTGGAATGTTAATCGAGCTGTTTGAAGAGCAAACCACAGGGTTTAGCCATCTACGCAACCTCGTACAATTAGGCTTAGTGTATATCAACTTTTAAAAAATGTGTTATGCCTGTTTGAATGAAGTACACACATATAGGTTGAAAACAAACAGTATGGTGTTGTTTAAGAGGAATGTTACAGTATGTTATCCATTGCTTCCTGCCTGTTTTTGTAACATAGTAGGATGGAAAGTGCATCAATGATGGCAATGGATTCAGTCTGAGGGGAGTCACTGACATTTTTCATGGGCTGCGAGCCGTGAAGGGAGCGCTGATCCTCCTCGTTCACTTACATATACTGAAGTCGACCCTAAACTGTGCTGCTGTGCCAAGCTCCCTATAATAAAGGAATACTTCATAAGGGATTGCTTAACCTTGACATTTCTCCTGGGCACAAACAGTACAGATTCATTTAGTTAAATACTCAGAGAAGATGTGACATGAAGCAGAAACAGAGCATCAAGAAGCCATGGTCCTCCAGCTACAAAAGTAATTCGATTAGAAAACTATGGCTAAGGTTTTTTTTTGACTGTGAATTACAAAATTATATGTACTCTCTTTCTTATGTAACCGTTTAGTTCTTAATCTGCTGACATGTATGAGTTTAATCTAAAGAAACTAATTATTACACTAACTATTTGTGTTTACCCACAATTTTACAAACAATCAGGATGGGCAGGTTGGTTTCATTACAAATGTTAGTTTCAGCGTCAAAAAAAACAAACAAACAAAAAACGCAGCACTCAGCAGCACCCTGCTTCCAAATAATGGCTGAAATAGGAGTGATGTTGGAGTTCCTTTACAGAAGTTGATGAAAATGCCCACTGAGATGTTTGTAGCTCTACCATAAATCTGTATGAAAAATGCATCATGAAAAGAGAACACAGAACTACAAAAGAAATTATAAATGTACATTACTTGTGTATGAAAATCACAAGCACTAAATGTGTTAAATGTAACACTGTGTATTGAATTAACACAGCCCCAGTGCTAAATGTAATATCATGTGAGTTGAATAAATACAGCTGCTGTGTTAATGTACCACTGAGTTGAAGTTACTCTATCTCAGTGTTAAAGTAACACTATTTGAGTTGAATAAACACTGCCCCAGTGTTAATGTAACAATACACGATTTAAATAAACACTAACACAGTGTTAAACGTAATACTATGTGAGTTGAATAAACACTACCCCAGTGTTAATGTAACATTAAGTGAGTTGAATAAACACTACCCCAGTGTTAATGTAACATTGTTTGAGTTGAATAAACACTGCATCAGTGTTAATCCAACACAGTGTGGGGTAAATAAACACCCCAGTGTTAATGCAACACTATTTGAGGTAAATATACACAATTCCAGTTTTAACTGAATGGTGCTAGATTTTATCCCTGGAGCTCTTGTTGGCACCATTGACACAATTTGTGTTGGTTTAACACTGAAACATCCAACATTACAATAAAGCTGAAACAACTAATCTGCATTGTTAGTAATAATAAATAAAAATCACAACTGATGCCATTATCACTTCAGTTTGTGTGAAAGTTATCCTTCTTTCTCTCAGAGTTATTTAGTTGATTTTTTTCTTTTCTGTCAAATACACATTTGTGTAGCATTTATAGCCTAAATATAGTGACTTTGTCAGAGATGTCTAGCATCAATGACTTGACATTTTTTCATTTAAGTCTTTTCTGATCAAGAGTGTTATCAAAATGGTTGTCTTATGTACCGTGGCCAATGGATATTAAAATTAAATTATTAAAAGTGTTCCTTAAAAATTGAGAACTGTACTTCATTGGTATTGGATCAATATTTATTTCTTCTGAAATGCAGATGGCTTTAGGTCCAGAGTGTTTATTTCAAGCATAGAGTGAGCAGAGAAGTCACAGCTCAATGATCTGACTGTAATCTGTGACCACTGAGTTCACAGACCATGAGCTTCTGTTTGAATCACATTCAAAGGAAATTCATGGCCTCCTAAGACTGCTATTTAACTTGAGTATGTTACAGTCTTTTCTTACATAACATACAGTACAATGACAAATTGTGAAAATGTTCATCTGATGTCCCTGATGTGCAAATGATTAAGCCAGTGTTAAAAATACAGTAAACAAAAATGCTTTCAAAAATATATGTTTTTTTGTAAATATTTGCAATGTGAGTAAAATAAAAATCCAAATCACATCAATATTTGGTGTTACAACCTTCAAAATAACATAAATTCTTATGCACAAAGTTAGGGATTGTAGTCAGGTGTACTATCAACCAAGTATACCAGAAAAATGCAAAGGGTCATCAATGCCACACTTAGATTTAGATCCAGCCGTGAACTGAAACAAAAACAGTTGTGTAAGAAGGGTGAAAATGGGTTAGAAAACAAACCCTGCAACCAAGTTGAGGTTGAGAAAGACAACCTGAGAAAGTTTTTTTTTTGTCATAGCAAGACAAAACAGCATCAAGACACAAGTTAGTTACTTGGACACCGACCCATTTAAAGAATAGAAGTAATGAAAGTGATGATTGGCCCACACAAAGCCCTGATGTCAACATCACTGAGTGTGTCTGGGATATGAGGATATTCCTTCAATGAAGATCTGTGGTTTGTTCTTCAAGATATTGGGAATGTTCAACCAGCCAAGTTTCTTCAAAAACTGTGTGCAAGTGTACCTAGAAGAATTGTTGCTTTTTAAATAAAATAAAATGCTACTTAATTTTTGAAGGCAAATGGTGGTCACACCAATTAGATGCTGTTTGTTCAATCACTGCATTTTATTCATTGATGAAAATAAATAATGAACTCTTTCATTTCAAGTTTTTTTTGTTTGCAGTATTTTTTCACACCTGCCTAAACCTTTTACACATTTATAGTGGTATGAAGCTGAAGGAAAAATCCTCTTTGTCTACTTCCTGTCACAGTTATGAGTGTCTCCAACTGTTGATCGTTGTGTCTATAATTGGAGTCCCTCTCTAGTTCTGTCATCTTGTATGTGTCTGTGTCCTTGTTTGGGTAATCTGTAATGAATATTCTCTACCTATTTTAACAGTCACTGCAGAGCAGCTGCTGATATATGTAACAGCATTTCTTCACAACTTGTACTTTATCCGATCAAACAAACACAATACAGACAATTCACTTACAAATACTTTATCCACGATAGACAAATCAAATAATGACGATGAAAAGAAAGAAAAAAAGTGTAAAACAAATGGAAGGGAAATGGTTCATGTGCTATTCGCCCAGTAGACACCTAAGTAGACCTCTACTTTGGCAACCATGCTTCACACAATTTTTCCTTCCCTGCTAACAAAACGGCTAATAATTGTGACTTATGTGACGTGTAATTATCATCCTGTCTGGGATTTGCATTTATCAAATATATGTATTATTTCTACTCTAAACTTAAAGCTGACACTACAATTAAAGGTGTCTAAACTATTTCCGGCTGACCAACTTTGCAAATTGGCCATGTCAGGAAGTACTTTGTGAAGCATTGTATGATTGTCAAAAAGCTATTCATACCAACTTTGCATTTCTCTCACGCTCTTGAGCTCTAAAAGTCAGCGCTAGAGCTTTGTAGCTATGCACAAGTTTGATCCTCTCTGATTGAATAGAAAACAGAAACAGTTTTCTCACCACAGCACCTTCTAAACATCCATTTTGGTTTTTGATGAGGTAATGGAAATAAATGGCTCTATAGAATGTATACTGGTGCGAGTCATTTGACCATTGAAATACATCTTTCTAGTACTGTATTCATGTTGGGCTGTCACAGGTCACTTCCTGTGTGGTGTTTTAGCTGCTGCTTCAAAAATATATTTTGTAAAATTCCAAAATATGGCATATTCACACAGATAAAAAATCAGGAAAATGAAGCAGGAAAATAATAAACGGTCAAATTCACCATTTGTGGGGTGTACATGACAGCCAAATGGAACCCATTTGACAACCAATGGTTACTAATAGCTGACATTGGCATAGTTAATCAACAATAATTAACAAAAAAATTTAATTCCATTTGTTCTTAATATTTCTTGTAATTATTACAATTTAATTTCAGTAATTATTATCTAAATAGTAAATTAACACGTTATCTTGAGTGGATGTAACCAAACTGGCGTAATAGACCGTAAATATCTCACTTCCACATTTAGCTCTTCTGGTTCTGGTGTCGGAGTGTAAACTTTTAGTTCCAGTATGCATTAGTGATGTGGAGAAGCAAGTTGTTTTGATTTTAAACTCGCTTGCGTTTAAGTTTTGTGGCTAAATGGATAATTCCACCATTCCAGCAGTTTAGCGAGAAAGACTGTGAAGAAACACAAGCCATTGCACGACTCAGAGTTCTACTGGAAAGAGTGATACGAAGGAAGAAAGAGAAATGGACTTTCTGTTCGGTTGCACTGCGGAGCTCGTCAAAAAACAGAAATATAATAACTGCTTTTTCATCATCAATTTCAAGGGACCAATGTTATTATTATATATATTATATTATTATTATAGTTCATCGTTGTTGTAGATTAGACAAATATATTTTCGCCAGAAACTAATTGATTATTGTACAAAACTGTACACCATTTACAGTGAGTAAGGATAGTTGCTTAAATATAAATCAGAATAGACCTAAATGATAATACTTTGTAAAAATAAATACACACATCCAACAGTTTTGTTGTCCACTGGTTAATTTTAATGAAGGAATTTACATAAAAAATTATGCAATTTACATTTGTATTAATTGAACTGATACACTTTGGGAGTTTATGAAAAAAAAAATAATATTCTAAACACTTTTGCATTTGTAAAATAATATAAAATGTAACATATTGCACCTAACCTATTATAGTTATAAGGTTAAAGGGGTACCTTATGGGAAATAATATAATTCAGTCAATATCAGTTAGCTAAAATATATTAAAATTGTGTTAACAATAAAAGAATTCACAGTGAACTCCCTCAAATAAATAGTTATAAAAGCAATGCTGTTGAAACCATGGACATAGATATGCTCAGGTTAACCTAATAATAAAGATCAACTTTTGCTCTATGGAAGCCAATTTTTTTGGGATGATAATCTTTCTGTGGAGGGTAGAATATAGTCCATAATCAGCATTAGCACTCTGTGGATTAAACCCAATCAATCAATCAATCAATCAATCAATCAATCAATCAATCAAAAGTGAGCAGCCATTGCTTGTGTGCGCTCGAAAGGAAATCGGCAGAAAGCGAAGAAATACCAGTTTGATATCGAAGTTAACAAAGCACCTGAAGCACTTTCTCTCGTCGTTTGGTATAATTCGTCATTTCTTGGTGAGTAACTACTTTTGAAATCTTCAATTTAGCGTGGCTGTGACTAATTAGCATTAACATCATTGTATTATAAAACTGATGGAAGTTGACTACAGCAGTTAATTGAAATAGTGTTTACTTATGCGTTCTTTATAATAATTAAGTGTTGAATGAGTTGCAAGTTATTGGAGGTGTTTATGGTGACTTTATGCTGATAACTGTATGGAGATATACAAAGCACGAGGTAATATGCTAACGTTAATCGCATAACGTTCATTAATTGAATATGTAAAGGAAAATTAAATAAGCACTTAAAGAAGATTTTGATTATTGGTTATAAAAGAACATATAAAAGTTAAAGTTAAATTGCCTATTAGAAATTGAAAAGATTTATATCTTTGCCGTTTAGATTCTCTTCAAAATGGAAGTGGCGAGCCAACACACTTATAATCCGGATTTAAACCAGATTCAACTTCTCTCTACTCGTCATCCCTACAACACAATTGCATTTTTTTCTTTGGGAAATTCAATGCTTTAGGCTGAGAGTATACTTATAGCTAAGGAATCAGACTCTAACCCTAAACAGATGAACAATTTTAAACCAATATTGATAACTGATATCTGTCAGCTCCTAAAGGTTGATACTGATAATGCTAACTAATAACACACAAATGTCTCTATGATCGTGACATTTAGTAAGTTTAAACAAGGGATGTTTTGAACATAAGGTTCCTATGTTTTTAAATCCTCAGTGCCCAACCAGCATGACACTGGTCCATGTGTGAAAGCTGCACTCTGCCTTTTCATCACCATAAACAGCAATGCTCATTGGATCGCAATGTTGCGTTCATTATTTAGTAACTGGAAAACTACTTTTCATTTCAATTAAACATGCATTTAATATTTCTCAACTGATTTGTCTGTTTTTTCTCCACTATATGACATGGCATTTTGCACACTGTAGCCATACTGGTTATATGTTCACCAATTTGCTGTTGATGTGGAGCCATGCTTTTGCTATGCTACAGATGCTTTGAAATTGAACCACAAAGTGTAAAATTGCTTTGGGTATGAAGCAAAACTGCCTAGCCTTTGAGTGTGGCCTAATGTATTATTGAGATGTGAAAGCGCATGCTTGGAAACCAGTGCGCAGCGAGTGTGTTGTTTACAGAGCTTTGTCAATTTGTTCAGCTTGATGGCAACAGTCAGCATGTTCTCAGCCTCTTGCAGAACAGCAGTATTAGGCTTGTTTGCTGCAACAGTGTCCACAGTCAAAACAGAGCCTTTTGCTAAGTGAGAATGAATGGTGAAGAAGCTTGACGATGGATTTGCTTTTCTCTCTCTCTCTCTCTCTCTCTCTCTCTCTCTCTCTCTCTCTCTCACTCTCTCTCTCTCTTTGGGGCATGTAAGCAGTGGAAACAGACAATGAACAAACACATCTAAAATGGCTCATACTTATCCTCTTATGACAGCCTTAGCATCCCTAAGGTCTGATCTGATGAGTCAAGAACAACAGCCGTAAAATGAGGGAAACGACTAATCTTCTCTTCATCTTTGAATATGCCAGGGCTAAGAATAGAGAGTTTAGGGTTTGGTAAGAGCCAAGAGGATTTAACAAAGAAAGTTTGGTCAAATCTTAAACTATAAGCACAAAATCTTGTGACGTATGTACTCCTAAGCAGAATAGCAGTTGAGTGGTACAGTTGTAAATCAGAAGGTTCCTTGTTCAAATTCTATCCATGGATTACCAAAGCCCTTGTGATTTTATGTGTAACCTGGCCTTTTAACACACCAGGAAGGGAAAACGTATGCATGTATATATAATCAAAATGATAAAACATTTTCCAGATGCATACCATATTTTTTTGTAAATTTATATATATATTTTAACTTTGTGCAAGAATAGAATAAACCATTGATTTATTGTTAGGACAATGCAATATCGTGAAAAAAATATCCTGAAAAGACTTTATTTGTTAATGTTTATCATTGTTAAATAAAGAGCCCATATCTTCATTTTGAGATGTTACTTATTTGATTTTTGAAGTCTACAACAACAGGTTGAAATGCATCCAAAGCAAACACTGAAATTATCTTTTAATACACGTTTATTTTTATAAAGGAATTCCTCCTTTATGTGACGCAACCTGCGGAGATTGGTAGTTCAAACCGTCTGCTGCCATCGGATGCTAGGGTTGGGTCAATAGACGATACCATGTGCTGTTTGCACAATGCTGTTGGGGTACGATGTTGCAGAAATGGGATTTGCCGGGAGATTTTTTTTTTTAAACTGCTGTTTTGGGACTTAGTTTGGGAAGTATGGGGCATGTAGAGCGTAATGGCTGCAAGTAGAAATAGAATGGGATGCAGACGTTGAAATGAGAATTTAGAGTTTTATGTGTGCTGCCCAGGCTGAAAATAAAGTTCTACGTGCATTGAAGATGTCTTTGTATGTGTCTTCACAAGCTAACTAGTCCTCCATAAATGGCTGGAAATAAAACAAGCATCATACATTTCAGTCATGAGAGGCTTGTGTATGTGGTGCATACCATGCTCTTATGCTGTTTGCCTGAGAAAAAGCTAATGAAAAAGTTTGGATCTATTTCAAATATTGTAGTGGTTTAAAACCGGGAATCTGTTTCTTTGTAATGGTGTTTTGTTGACAATATTTACAGATTTCATGTGTTTTGTGCAATCCTGGGTTGATTAGCATAACCGCTAATATTGCTGCGTCACCATTTATTAAGCACCAAAGCACTCTGAATCTTTTAACAATTCTAAGTTGGTGATTGGGATGATGTCATTGTCCATCGTGATGTTTCACATTGGACCTTGTCGATGCCAAAATCACTTGACTGATTACTAATTAAAACTTAAAATGTTTATGCATTATTTTGTTCTTTTAATCTAAACAAATGAATAGTTTTAAATTAAATTATTTAATTACATCACTAATAAAATGAGTGACAACTGAGTTGAGGATTCACATAAATGTATTTAATTTGATTCAAAAGATTTACTCACTTTTATTTATTTAATTACTTACTAAAAGGTAGTTAAAACAAAACGTTGGTTGAGTTAAACAGAAAAAAAAGTTATTTTCTTTCCACACAGAGATTTGATACTGTGAGACTGTTATACTGTGATATCAAGATTATCGTATCGTCAAAATCTACCAATTCTCATACGGACCCATGTCTACTTAGAAATGCGTACCAATTATAGTATGTTTCACACAGACTGGAACAGCTGACATGCACTGCAGATTTAGTTTTCTGCTACAATGCTGTAGGTAACACATATCATTTGATACCCTTCAATACGTCCAATTCTCCAAGATCTAACCACAAAGTACAAAGAGCAGGAACTCTGCAATTCAAGACAAACCACCGACTTCACCACCTGAAAAACAGACCACATGAATGACTCGAATACACCAATGCGCATCCCTTCTTAGCTCTTTTCTTTGAAGTAATAATTTTTTAGACCACTTTAAGAAGTTTAAACATCCACACTTTTTCTGAAGTTTTCTCCTCCCCTTCAGCCTCGTTACATCAAGCTTAAACAAAAACCTTTGAAAAGCCAGAAGCGTTACAAATATAAAGGTGCTTCTTGGGGTCTGATAAACAGCACGAGGAGAGTCATTAATAGGGTAATGAAGCTTTTCAGAGAGGCTAGCTGAAGCATTGATTCGGTGGAGGCAGACAGACAGGCTATATTCCATTCAATTTTACTACTGCTTATGAATAGCTTTTCTCCCACACCACATTAAAGATTTCTGATAAAAGCGTGTCTCAAAGGCTTTTCCAAATCTCATTTCTCCTGTCAAACACAGGTGAGAGGTTTCTGAGATCACTGAAAAACTCTCATAGTTTGATTTTACAGTGTGAAAGGTTTGATAAATAATTAAATTACAATGTGAGTTTCTGACTGGAACAGGGAACTGATTATAGAATGGCTGTTAAAGACGGATTAATCTGCCTGCTGCCTTTCAGTCAATATCAAAATTATTTGCTTTCAAGCCTCAATTCGTGAATCGATGGCTTGTTTATAGAGCGAAGACTAAAGGGTGAATGGTTAAATTTAAGCACATTTGCCGCACTGATGCGTGAAAAATCAACTTTCGCTTTATTAACAACCCCTTTATTCTTTTAACTACTCTAACAGATGCTCTGCACATGTACATTATCACAATCACACATTTGCTAGACATTGTCCAGAATAAACACCATTTCCTCCAAAACACATAAACGCCAATGATACAAATATTCTGTTACATATATTATCAGCCCAAATGTTGTGAAAATCAATTCATGTTAATGTAGTTAGCTGCTTAAACTCTTTAAAGAGATTAAATCAATTGTAGTTGTTTGTATTTGTCTTTTTAAGGACCAAAACCAATGGCATGGAACTGTAACCTCCTTTAATAAATAATTTAGTAATTCATGAAAAATCTGTGCACATTACTTAGTGTTAATGCACTTTTCATTTCAGAACTGCACTCACTATTTTAAAGTAGTGTCTGCTCCTTTAATGCGGCTGCTTAATGCTGATTTAGAATAATGTAATGCATTGTATGTTTTACCAGAGGGTACAATTTATACTAACTGCTCCCTTTATTCCTTATATCCTTTAAAAATAATTTGCTTGTATTTTTTTTCTTCACACAGCCATAACATTGAAAACAAAGCTGATTTAATTAACAGTCATTATACTGACATGGATGTAATATTCATTTCATTAAGTCGCAGCACCTTTCAACTGATTTAGGTGGGAATTGTGCATACTCAATAAAAGTGAATTTGTACTTTTAGTCAAGAAATGAACCTGTTTTAAAGCTCAGTCTTTTTAAATTTCTTCTGCAACATAATGTTGTGGTTAGGAATAAAACACAGGTCCTAGGTCAGTGCTAGAGTGAAAAGATTTAACTGAAAGGTGACTTGCTTTACTTCTTTGCATATAAAGTACAAAATGCAGACAGAAATGAACAAATACCAGACATGAAGCTTGCATTGAGGACTGCACAGTAATGTCACTGTGACTAAATCTGAACATGTGTTTGAAAGCTCATCTATGACATGTTTTTGCACATACATGAAGATCCAGTACTTTTCTCCATTTTTATGGTCATTCTGGTGTTTTTGGTTCAGACGTAACTTCAAACTCTTCATCTGTAGCACATGTAACACAAATGTCTGTGTGTTATGGTTTTTGCGGCAGTCCACTCCTTATGAAAATTTCTGACTTGATCTTGTTTGACAGTCCTCTCAAAGCTGAACAGATCTTTGCCACCAGTTTTCATTTCTTTTGAACCCTCTGGTAACGTACTTCAATTCTATGCTCCATGAGCATCAGCTTTTTTTGCCTTTTGAAACGTTTTATCCTTATGGAGGGTGTCGGTGATGGTCTTCTGCACAACAATCGTATCAGCAGTCTTTCCCATGATTAATTATGTTAAACATATGTCTAGAGAGAAAAGCATTGGGGCCTTTTAGTGAGTAGGTTGCTGATTCGTGGCCTTCCTGAAAGGATTTTGCCTGATATATTTATTTATTTATTTATTTTTTATTTAATCAATAATAGTTCAAACAAAATCACTACACCATATGTAGTGAACTAATATAATGAACAAAAACTAACTATTGAAATGAACACAAATACTGATCACCTTTAAAAATGTTCTTGGTAATTAATACTGTAGTACCTCAAGCAAGTTCTTACTTAAAAAAAAAATATAGTATTATGGCTATATTACCTCTATTCTTGATTCTGCATTAGATGCATTTTTTATATGCAACTTAAACATGTAAACAATAATTTCTGGTTTATTTGAAATGAGTTTTTGCATAAGTTACAACATTGACTAGATGCTGGTCTTATAATGTCAGTTGTACTTTATAATGAGTGACTAATACAGCTTGTGCAGTATGTACCAATTTAGTATTAATCAACAATGATTTGAGGTGGAAAATATGATTTCTTCTCTTTGAGTAATGAATGTTTTGCTCTTGTAATGTAGTATAATCTTTTACCATACATATCATTTTCAGAAATTATGCTACAAACGTTTCGCTACATCTGGCACAATTATGTTGCATATACTCTTAAGTGAGTCATAATTACAGTAATCAAAAATGCACACTACATGATCATAAGCTCAGTTGCATTTGCTGTATTTGAGCAGTAGAAAACCAGCGCGTCTCAGAGGAGACACTTTAGTAAATTATACTTCTTTAAAATCTCAATGAAGCTTTCCTTTCATAGACTGCTTCTTGATAAAACTGGGTTGAGCTAATTCATTTGAGCTAAATCAAATATGCTCTACATTTGTTAAGTGCCTTCATTTATCCAGTTCAAAATTACCTCTCAATGGTTAATTTCAACAGTAATACTTCAGATGAATTGGAAATATTTGGTGCTTTGATGTATTATTTCACAGTTGAGATCAATTTAAAAAAATCGACAAACCAGAACCAGTATTTATGTGACCTGAATGCAGCACCAAGATGACTTTATACATTATATCACACAGTACACAAGTGGAAAACCCTTGACACCTATGACGCTCAGGGAGATGCAAATCCCAGTAAATACATGTTTTTGGGGGCATCTGGTTTATTTCGTTAAAGGTGTGATACAGCTATCAGCCAGTATCAACAATTGCAGTCACATCAGAGAAAGTTTGAAATGGTAAAGAACATTTCCATAGCAGGGTTGTGGTTGATCAATGTTTACATCCCCACTCCCCATCCTGGCTTACTGATGGATAGGTGTGATATAGCCAAGACATGGTTTATTAGGGCGACTTGATGTCCTGAGAGCATTATTCGGAAAACCGAACAAAATATGGGTTACACCCCTGCTCTTTCCTCAGAGATGGTTAACTCTAGAGATCTCAGTTACGGTGATTCACAACAGCAACCTTGATTATCATTTACCAAGGAGAGCAAAGGTTCCACGAGACATCTTTGGGTGAGTAATGAAAAACTGAAGACACACATGTGTTATCCAGGTTGTTATCCAACTCGGGAGAGTCAGCAGGTTGTGAGCCGTAGATCTGACAATCCTTGAGAAGCTGGAAGCAGTCTTTTGAAGGCAGTTGAGTGATTGGTTAGTGACTTCAGTGATGGGAGTGGTGGTGGAAAGGTGTGTCTCATTGGAATTAAACTGAATCCCTGAAATAATACCAGCTAGCCTTTTCAATTGCTGAACATTAAAATGGAATATTATTTTTTAGAATGTAAATTAGATGAATAAAAATGAGTATCTTGGTTGATGGTTTTGATAGAAATTACAGTTTTAATACAGCAGAGATGATCCAGGTGCTTTGTTCTAAATGTCTTATACAATGATTGTGTGATTACATATTTACAGTGGCTATGAATCAGAAAAGGCAGATATATAGAAACCATTCACAACAAGGTAAATGGATAATATCCACATATCATCTTGCCATTAAATTATTCAAAGAGGGGATGACAGCCGTCTCTTCCTCTTTTTCCCTCCCTACCTCCGTCAAATGAAAAGGAAGATAGAGCCTCTGGGCTTGCAATTTATCTGCCCAGACCAGAGAATTGCTGCAACTGCCCTAATGATAATTAATGTAGATATGTTTTCCTCACAGTTTAATTACAGGATCATTAGCGTAAGAATATGTCAGGCTGCAGAAAAACAGAGACACCCATCACACAGCATGCTGCATTTGATTTCTTTTTCTTTCTCTAATTCCTTTTTGTGAATTCAACTCAATTGCGCAAGGAGAAAGTAATGAATTTGACTTCCTCTAATCCTTAAAGCAAACCTGTATTCTTGGTTTGTATGTCTAAGACATATGGTATGTATTTCTGAGGTAATGTTGTTTCATTATAAATAAGAGTTGAATCTATTACCACCACTCCAATGCATGGTTCTCAACCTTTTTCACTCCGAGGCCCAGTTATTCTTGAAATCAATGTTTTGAGGCCCGCTATATGTATCTACTTCTATACTAGGGATGCAGTTATTATTTGTATTCACTGTGGTGTAACCACCAAAAAGTTAGCTTTCAGTGTCACTTTTAATGGACTAGATAGAGATGATATTTCTTGTTGTTGAGTGAGAAGTCCATCAGCACATTATACATTGACAAATATTGTATAATTATTAAACAATAAATAATAAGAAGCTCAAGTTGTGCACCATGAGACCCACAATCTGAAATGAATTGAGTGAAATGAGAGCCCTGGTCCAAACATCATAAAGGATGACTAGAGGTGTCACAAACTTCTTAGCTAAGGACATGATGCCATTTAGTTTGATGGATGGTGTCAGGAAAATCATGTCCATCACTGACCCTCGATTTATTTTAGTTTTATTTGTTTAATGGCTTATTTCACATTTTTCTTTGTAAAGGCTAAATACCAATAAAAAAGTGAACATACATTTTTTTAAAATATTGCCCACATTTTTTTTTAAATATTGCCCATATCCATATCAGAATTGTATTGCATTGACCAAAATTAAGAAATACATTGTCCAGCCCTATTTTAAAACGATGATATAGTTGCCTGAGCGGCCCACTGGTGAGAGTCGCAGCTCTAATGGGTTATTATGGGAATTTAGATGACTTATGGGTTGGTAAATGACACTCTGTGGTATACATCAGTGGGCTTGCATGAAAATTGATTGTATATATAACGTAATATGCAAATGCTGCCCCTTTTCCGTTGAATGTACGCTTGCCCTCAGAGCTTCCGTAAAAGTATTCGCATGACCTCTGACCATATGTTATAATATACAAACAATAGCAGGAAGTGGCAGCAGTTTTAACAGAGTGATCTTGCTCCACAACACATTACAGATTACGGTAATTTCATCTGTGGCACCAGTGTCACACTCCTGCAACACGTGTGTAGGTTTCGCTCCCCGTTAAACTTACATGCCCTTAGACTTAACATTGAACACATGTTTAGAACGAAATCACAAATAAAGTATAGTAATAGAGTTCCAAATCAAACATATATGTTCCATGTGTGTTTAAACATTAATACAAGACCTAAACTCACAGGACATTAATAAATCAACTGTTTTAAAGTTGATTCTAAACTGTTGTAAATGTATTTGTGTGCAAATGTGCATTTTTTTTCTGTTTGTTTGTTTATGAATTCTAGATAAGAGTTTAGATGATGGTATTTTCACAGCCTGCAAAGATGGAAAAGGAGGTTGTTTTTAAAGTTGCAAGCCCAAATTATTTTATTATAATTCCTGGAGTATTTCCTAATTGTTATTAAAATAAGATCATAAGAGTGATGATTTGCTACCTATGAACACTTCCACTGTATATACACATTGATAACATACAGGCTGTACAACAGAATCATCAATTGAAGATTGAAATATTACAGAGAAAGATACCCCTGGTATATGAGTCAAAATTGATTTCTAAAAAAACTATTATAAAATGGTAATGTATTGTATTCTCAATCATAATACTTTTGTTTTTGTAGTTTTATTTTTTTTTCCCTGAACAGAACATAAAGCAGTATATGGATTTACCATTTGTTGGGTGTCTGAAAAATAAAAAAAAATCATCCACAGTAGATCTAGCAGCAAAAGTCCTGTACCAGCTCCAGTCCAATGAGCCACAATCCCCAGGGCTGCAACGAGCAAAACACAGCAGAACCAGCCATTAGCACATCCATATAAGAACATCTAGAAACTTAGGGAAGAATACAATAAATAAACCAGACTTGATAAAGGGCAGGTAAAGCAGAAGATATAAAAGACAGAGATGACGCAACAGAATACCGGAACTCTTGGAAAGTAGTTGTATAGCAATCAATCTAACTCACTAAAAATATGAGCACTTGAAAAAAATGACAATTAATATAAGTAATATTAACAATAAATTGGTATGTTTTTATAATTTTGTATAATCTCATACACAAACACAAGTTCATCGATTCATTGATGATGTTTTAGTCATGGCAATCTGTGTTTGTTGAATGCAATATTTCTTGAGGTTTACACCTGTTTGAATAAACAGGTAAAATCCACATCAGCACTTCTGATGGAGAAACATAAGCTGTTTAGAGAAATTAGTTTGTCTGTGTGATTTCTTCCCAGATCCTCGCATCATATACTCTGCACTATTTTAATATTGATAATGTGTGAGAGTGCAGCAAACTACACACAGTGCAAAACCAGCTGAACCAAACTGATATTTTCATTACTTAAGTTAAAAATACAAAACAATTAACATTCAATTAATCATTAACTAGTTTCACATTAAAATTGATGTTGCTCACATATACGCAAAAACTATTATGGAATTACCAATCATGCATTTTATGATATTTGTTTTTATTCAGCTATTATTGAAAGTAAATTTAGCTCTTGGTATAGAAGAGGAATGTTAAGTGAAGTGTATTTATATTGTGCTTTTAGATGCTTGAAAGCATTTTGAAAGTAAGAGGAGCCTACATTTACATTTATGTACTTGGCAGATGCTTTAATCCAAAGCGACTTACAGTTTGGGGGCAAACATAAGCAGTTTGTTAAAAGGTCGAATTAATCATAAGACAAGCACATAGAAGACATTTGAGCTGATACAGAAAATATGTTTTTTTTTTGCTTTGTTTAGTTTTGTTTTTATTATTTAGTTTGAAAGAGAGGGCGGCATGGTGGCGCAGTTGGTAGCGCTGTGGCCTTCCAGTTGGAAGGTTGTCGTTTTGAGGCTCACCAGTGACCTTCCTGGAAGGAGTTTGCATGTTCTCCCCGTGCTTGCGTAAATTCCCCTAAATTAATCTAAATTCCCCTTAGGTGTGAATGTGTGACTGTCCAGGGTGTACCCCTGCCTCTCGCCCAATGTGTGCTGGAGATAGGCACCGGCAGACCCCCGTGACCTCGAAAGGGAAGAAGCGGGTATGAAAATGAATGAATGAAAAAAATGACTCAGTTTTCTGGATTGGAATGGCAAGAAGGACAAGTCCTGGTCAGTGATTCCCCCCCCCCCCCCCACTCTGAGATGGAACCACCAGATGCTGTTCATTTTCTGAATGCAGGCATCTGGAGGGGACTTAGGACTGCAGGAATTTGTGGAGGTATGATGGAGCGGAGCCTGTGACTGTCCTATATGCAAGCATCAGTGATTTGAATATGATGCAAACCTCAATGGGAAGCCAGTGGAGGGAGATGAGGAGAGGAGTGAAGGGAACATGCCTAGGTTCCTTGAAGATCAGTCGAGCTGCTGAGCTCTGTATCATTTCAAGGGGTCTGACTGCACAGGAAGTAAGTCCGGCGAGAAGAACATTGCTGTAGTCGAGTCTTGATATGACCAGAGCTTGAACTAGAAGTTGAGTTGAATGTTCTGTAAGGAAGTATCTGATCTTTCTGATGTTAAACAGAGCAAATCTACATGCTCAAGTGGTTTCAGCGATGTGGTCCTCGAGCTCATTGAAGATCACTCTAAGGTTACGGACAGAGGTGGATTAAGAGATTGTCGACAACTCTAGTTGTCTGGTGAAGTCATGGTGTACAGTGTGGTAGGCAGGGGTAACCACCGTTCTCCAACAAATTACTGTTGTGCAAGTTCCTACTTCAATGATGTATGAATTGCTTTGTAGTCAGTCATTATCTGATCACAAATGTAATATATTTAATTTCCTACTGGTGATCTAGGCCATGAGATTCAATTTCTATTTTTAGCCCAATTAGCAAGAACTGATTAAATATCTTGGCTGTAGTTCCAGATTTGCCATAACTGGCCAAAGTAGAGCCAGACATTTAATATACAAATTTTAAATGAGCAAAAATGATATTAATCAAAAGCTTGGTTAAAGAAACATTTTAAAAACTCTGAAACGAGTAAATTTTTTTGCTGCCTCATTAAGAATTGTTCATAATTTGATTAGTTCCCACATTTGAACACAGATCCTAATACATAGCAAATCTGCCATTGATTCAAACACTTCATGCTTCAAACAATACGCATTCAAGTCATCTACGCCTGTTATAAGAGGCTGTGTATCAGAGGTGTTTGTAGGAACACTCTAAGCAAAAGTTTCAGGCACTAATTGAGCTGTCGACTCCCTTGATAGAGCTGCTCAATGTCTTTATCAGTATTGTCACGAGAGATGTAGTTTAGCAGCCTTTATTCTGTATCCTTTCGTTTATTAAACCGTCTGCCACAGGCTCAAATCAACTTTGTTTGTCTAGTAAAACAAGACTTCCTCTGCTTGAAGACTGAAGTGTTCTTCTTATTACCACTGCTTCTCTCGTAGCGCAGATAATATGGAAGTCTCGGCATGTGAACACTTAAAATGTCCTTTAAGTGCCATTGGTGTGTCTTTGTCATGATTTAGACAGTGTTCGCAGCAGTCTTCAATAATATGTTTAACAAAGCTTTGCAGCAGAAAGAGTTTGTTTTTTGTTTTCTGGACAATTTAAAAAGTTTATATTTCTGTAGGGATTTAATGAAAGCACGTCATTAAATCTGTGTACAATTTTAAAACTGAACATGGAACTTTAGTTATGGTTAATGCATGCAGAATTGTGCTTTTGAAATACACCCATTTTTAACATTCATAGTTGTTTACAAGGTGAAACTTGATAAATTCAAATTCCTTGTTATTACACACTGTCCTGAGCATTAATTAGATAAAAATAACAAATATTTGCAATATTGAAAGTATTTCCTTTGAAAAAAATGGCTAAAAGCATACCAGGCAAACTTATAATTGCAGTATCATTATAAGAGTAAAATGGTTAAAGATGACTAAAAGAGCATGGGTCTCAGGTGCACCTGAGCTTTACACGGGTGCACATGCTAATTTCACTGCTTTCATGGGCCATTACAAGTGGCTGGAAAAGATTGGCCTTTCAGAGAGTGATTCCAATAGAGGGACATCTCAGTTCCCTCCTTCAGGAAATGCTGGGTTACAGAAGTTACCAAGACATTTCACTTTCATGCCTTTTAAATGGCCTTTTCTGGAGACTGGAGATTGTTTTAATGAGAAACAATCACTCCTTTGTTTCATTGGGTATGTGTTGTGGGTAATTGTCATGCTGGAAAACTTTTGCAATGACCTGGCTGAAGCAAGGAGATTGTCAAGTTAAATTTGATGTTTGGCGTCCATGTTCATTATGGCCTGGAGGAGGTGCAGCTGCAAAGTTCGCTTGGAAAAACACCATTTCCGTCATGATGTTTGACACTGGTAATGGTGTAATGGCAAAGATATACTAGGATAATATTTATAAACTTTATGAGGTCAATGGGATAATTATTGGGAGGAATGGGTCATTAGTCACAAACTAAGCCCTGGATTAATTGCTGATCCAGCAATCCAAAAGAACAGTGAGCGACTACAAGGTACTAAAAACCTACTCACTAGCAGAAGTATCTGATAACCTTCTGCCTGAGAAGAAGCAAGAAAATTGCTCTAATTCTTCACTTGAGCAAATAGCTTCAGTGGAATGGCACCAATGCTATTTTCCTCCAAAGTTGTGGGCTGATAGTCAATCTTCTTTGATTGCACTGTGTCGAAACCTTGCACCGAGACAAGCTTATTCACTTCACACGTGATAGTGGAGTCAGTCTGTCAAAATAATCAGTCATCTTTAAACTTGTTTAACCCCTTAAATTTTTTTTTTTGTAAAAAACAAAATCTTACTAGATACTTAATGTTGAGTTTTTAATTACATCATTAATCAAGATTACACTCAGCTCAAAACAAACACAAAGTTATCATAATATGCATAGTGCTTGCTCTATAGACTATATGAGGTTACCAGTGTGCCCATTTGTTTCAATATGTCAGGGATGAGCTGATTTGCTCAAGGACACCAGATTTAAACATTGCTTTTTTTGGAAAGTGTGACTTTTCTGTTTTGTAATAAATTCATGGCAGGTAAATATAAATTTTCCAAAATTTTGTATATTTTTTATTATTTTTCCTTTTATTGATGGGCCCATAGAAACAGTAAATAACATGCAAGGTTGAGACCGTGGGAAAACCCACTTTTGTATCAATCTTGCTGCCTACTATACCACCAGAGCTGACCACTGGAGTTTCCTATTAACAGTTGACCATTAGAAGTTTTACTACTTTACAATTTGCTCCAAAAATTATCTTTAAAACTGTTTTTCAGTTGTTACAGTCAGGACCTGCTTTGAGTTTGTGAGCATAAGTGGCGGGTACGAACGTACAAAGCTTGCTGTCCTTCTCGGTTGCGTCCAAGTAGCCCCATGAGATATGGCGAATGGGACGAAGGTGGGAAGCTGATCAAACTGAGTCATTGGGAGATGGGATAGATCAGCTTGTAAAAGCATAAGGAAATGGAAGGGTTGATGGGCGGTCACGTCCTGACCACGCCCCTCTTTTGTGGCAATGATTTTTTTTTTTTTTAGTACAGCCCCCATCTTTTTTTAGAAATATTGTTTTTCATTACATTACATAATAATTCCACAACATACCTGAAATTGTAAAAAAAAGAGACATAAATTGAAAACGAACTTTCACCACTAGATGGCACTTGTGGCACCAATTTTGAAGTCTGTAAAATGAAACTGAAGACGATCTCACATTGTAATTTTAATTACCTTGCAAATTATGTTTCATTACTCTTGTAATGTTTATTTAAAACCAAAAATATAGAAACAAATAAGCTTTTTGAAAACTACACAAAATTAAACAATAAGTGGGTCGCGTCATTCCAACAGCCGGTGTGATTGGCATACTTCTATGGGATAAAACTGCTGTTGGGAGTCTTTAATGGCATCCTTTCTCAAAAAAACTTAGGTATAGAGTTAAAAACATTATTGAACAACATTGAAATAACCAAGGAGTGTGGAGTTAAGAAAGTAAAAAAAAAAAGTGTTAACTTTGTCAGTACTGAAAGGCTACACACTGCGCCACAATATGACACCTAGGAAAGAAATTGCACACATTTTTTTGCACACTTGCTGTTTTTTTTAAATAAATTTGACAAGTCATTGATTGAATTGAGTTAACAATGGTAAGATCACAGTCAGCTTGTTATACATTTACGTTTACATATTTGATAAATTATAGCAAAACTAGGAACTTTACAAGCACATAATTCTACTTTGCAAAACACTATCCAACAAGTCATGATTATTATTTTTTATAGCTGAAAAAAATCATGATTGTCAACAGCGATTTCAAATCACATACAACGAGAGTACAAAAAGGGAACTGTACCCTCTTGTGCCTTGCTGAGTGCGACTGACAGCCCTGTATTTGTGCAGATTAACACTGGTTGTCATGACAACTAAGCAAAACTCGCTATTAACTTTTCTCCATTGATGACACAGACTCTGTGCTCAGGGTTGGGCAGTGTTATTGCATTGCATATTATTCTGTAGGTACAGTTCCCAGTATATATCTCCGAAGCAAGTCTCTTTCAAACCAAAAGACTTTGAATGAAATGAAATTAAGATACAGTCTTGACTCATAGTTGCACTGCAAATGAAACTGACACACTAATCCTGCTCCATATTAAAATATGTGAATATTAAACATTTCACCATCTGTATTCTACACTGACCGTAGCACTGTAGTATATTTGCTATTGATAAAATGTAAAGAATATAATTCAGATTTGCCCCAGTCATGTATCATAATGTATTGTTGTTCATGAACCACCAAAAACGTGTTGTCTTGCCAGAGTTTAGCCAGATACAACTTGCTATGTGGAACACTGTTCATTCTAACTGATTAAAATTAATATTTAAAATAATTTATCTGTGGTTAACTGTATAAATTCTGCATTGTATAAAGAGGAAAAAAATGTGTGTTTTTGACACCAGAAAAACAAAAATCAGATATAGTTACTAATGTTTTTCTACAGTTAAAATCTCATACCAGCCCATGCCTCAGAGAAAGCTAGAAAAAGCCATGGAGAACTGCATTGAACGCTTTCAGAATTAAAACAGACTAGTCATTTTCAGACAGGAAATAAAGTATGCATATATTTTCAATAGAGTGTTTTAGAAATTATTCCCTTCAACAAAACCCTTTATATTTTGACATTTCCAAATAATTACTTTACATTTAATCAGAAAACCACCTCACACCTCCTTGTAAATGCACAATTAGAGCCGTAAACTGGCGTAATCACCTCCCCTCTCCAAACAAGTTCATTGACCCACCTCTAACTCGGTTTTGTGCAGCTCAAGCACAGCCTTTCCACAGCCAAAAATGCTCCATAAATACACCGGTGCTATGCTGACGTGAGCGCTGACGTCTTCAGTCATGCTGCATCTGCATTCAGCCTCTCAAATCCCTCTTCAAAACACGCAAACAAAACAAAATGACGAGTCTACAAGCTCTAATATTATATCCATCTTCCTTGAGAGCTTTACATCAACAAAGAGAGACGTTCGCATGCTCCTGCTGCCCATCAGCAGTAGGAAATCACACTGGTGCTCTGAAAAAATCAGTATGCATTTTTGTTGTCTGAGAATAAAAGCATTTCCCTGAAAATGATATTCATTAGAAGACTTTGAGTCAAATGGAGGTGATAAACTCATTTTTGCACCACTGAAAATTTTAAAAAACATATTTCAAGAAAGCACTTTTCATGCTGAATGCTATTTATAAACCCCTCCATGCAATTTTCACAGAAGAAATTGTGATTTTATCCTCTTGCGTTTAACATAAACGTAATTTTCTGCAGGAAGCAACATGCCTTTTCTTTAATGATTTAAAATGTGAAGTCTTAAAGGGGTTACTTAAGCAAAAAAGTGACTATGACAGCTGAATGAAACCCATTTGGTCATTTTCTAAATCCTTTAATTATTAAACATAGCCTCCGGACAGAAGATAGCATCAGCTTTTTAAAAACAAGAAAGAAAACCTCATTTCTCCCTTTTCCATTGGGATACAAAGCAAGAGATAAAAGAAAACAACTGTTCATAGGGAATCTTAATTATTTTGAACTACAGGCATGGGAAATTTGTCTTAATAACTGTTCAACAGCTTGAAAATGAAAGCAATGCACTCAGGCAGGAAATATGAGCGCTATCTTGTAGATATGACTTCATAAGCAATACCATGAAAATTTAGTATGCATAGCAAACTGTCATAACCTCCCACTCGACCGAGCTTATCGCTGCTCGTAACATTTATTTTTTATGGTATATTCACCTTCGAAGGATGTTTCTTGGTATGAAGTACTGGTGTGGCAAAGACAGGGGGACGAAATGCAAAGCATGAAAACAATTAACACAAATCTAAAGAAAACTAGCAGAAATATAATTCCAGAAAAAAAACTTTTTCCATCCTCCATAAAAGCATGTCAAAAGAGTTGGAAAAAAGGAAGCTGCAAAGAAAAACTGACAAAAAAACTGTGACAATAAGTGGATTTCCTGGTGGATTATTTACATTTTAAAACACAGAAAATGTCCTTGCGTGCAAATCATTCCAGTCATTCCAGATTTTGGAATGGGAGTTCATTGGTCTGTGTTTGGACCTGGATCCCTTAGAAATGTGCGCATCTTGCTTCATTCAGAGAGCTCACTTTTTTTAACTGACCACTAGTCAATCTTTGGCTATTGTTTTGGATTGTTATGATAACACTAATAATGTTATAGTCTTAGCAAAGTCAATTGAGTTGCTTTGTGAAATGTGAGTCTTTTGTGAGATTGGATTTCTGTGAGACTTCTGTAAAGGAAAGTGATTGAGCCAAACAATGCTCATTAGCTAGGAGCTAGTAGAGGAGAAAACTTGATATTTTTTTGCAACTACGCAATTATTGATGTGTTAGATTTTTTTGTGTTCCTTCTTCGAAACAGTTATCTTTTATTTTATGACTGACTGTTTCATTAAATATTTATGGTTTAACCTGAATATTTAGTCTGTGTACATAAACTTATAATCAGACGCAGGTGGGTAATAACTATCTATCTTTATATTTACATGTGTACATGTTTTGGTTTCCTAGATTTGAGTTGTGTACATTTCCATAACTTGTACTGCAAACATGACAACTAATGTTATCTAAACAAATAAATATTTCAAAGATGCTGATAAGTTTTTTTTTTCCATAATCTAATTTTATTGTAAATAGCAAGTTTGTGGGATCATTCAGTATATTTAACTTTTCTCAAAGCAAAGAGCCCTTCAAAGAGAGATGTATAAAGTCTCTGAATCATTTCAAACTTGCAAGGTTGCGTGTGCCACTCACAGCAGCTATTTTATATGAAGTAAGAATGATGCAACCAACCTACCGTTAAATTTTGATTTCAGATAAAATGTGTGGGTTTCAAAAAGGTTATTAGTTTTGATATTTTTAGTTTTTAAAGAACATTACAAGAGTTATGTTACATAATTTGCAACGTAATTCAAATTAAAACATGAGAAAATGGGTGATTGTCTTAAGACGGTACTATTGGTGAAAAAAGAGATAAGCCTTGGAAGTACAATACCTATAATATGGCTTGTGTTTTTTTTAATTGTGTTAAAAAACACAATGCAAGAAAAAGTGCTTTGAACACTTTGTAAGGTTTAGGGGAGATTGCCTTTTTTTTAATACAATTCATATTGTTTTGACCTTGCCTTTTTAGTGGACTTATCAATTTTTATTTTGTCTCAACACTTTTGATTTTTGTCAGAAAACGTAAAAACTTTTCGGCTCAAAATATGAGGTTTTTCAGCTAAAAAAAGCATTACCAGCAAAATTGTTATTAGAGTTACTAGAGAGAATTATTACGGTAGTATTAAAAAATTCTCAAAAACGTTATTATTATTAGTCAAATGAGAAGTATTTTGTAACACTTTTATATGGATTCTTACTCTTGAACACTTACTCTTACTTAAGTAAATCATATAATCATATAATTTAAAATCATATAAATTTGATATATTACTTTTACTCAATATTATACTATTTTCACAATTACTTGTACTTTTTGCTTGATACCCTTTACCCAAATCTGGAATTAAATTATTATAAATTTAGTTGATGTTTATGTGGAGGATATACTGACTTTGAATAGATTTTTAAACTCATGTCCCCTTGTTCAATTCTAAATTCCGAACAGTGGGATGAAAGAACTTTTCAAAGCCACATTTCTCTCATCGCTTGAAGATCCTTTCCCCCTCCAATGAACTTTATTTCTTTGGTTCTCTGCCAGACAACCATGCTAATGTGAAAGGGACCTGATTACACACAGTGTTGTTTGATGCCAACATCTTGTTTTGAGACTGCTGAACAGTGATTTACAGCTCCAGCAGATCTGTCTGCTTATCCAGGCTGAGGCATAAAGAGGGAAAGATCTGGAGAAGAGCCAGAGGAAAACAGCTTTGATCACACACTCCACACTTTCCTCCGTAGTTCTAAGCTGTCTGGTCAAGACATACCATTCAGTCCATGAAGATACACTGGTTTACCTGTCAACTTGGCTAGTTTTTCTGAATGTTTGGAATCAGCGGGTTCCACTTTATGCATACATTCATTTCCAATTCAGTTTAACAAGAAAAAAAACATGTATGATAATAGGAAAATGTCTGCATATTAATCCATTATATTTAGGAAGCTTGACGAACAATGTGCTGAATACTGACAGTGGTATAATTCAAAGTTAGGAAATTTCACATTAAAACATTGCTCACCTATTGCATCACTTCTTCAGATTGGTTTTCTACGGTTGGCTTAGTCCCCAGACAACACATACTGTATGTTACATAGTGAAAAAGGGCTTAAACTTAACAGAAATGTCTTCATAAATCCATTCACCCAGTCTCTACAGTCGCATCAAAAGCATTGTCAAGAAGAAATCTGAATCAGAATCAGAAGTTTCAGGATATTGCCTTGAATTTTCTTACTGACAGTAATTGAATAAGTGAAAAATATAATATGAAATAAAAAAAATAGAATACAGATAAGAAAATGTTACACTGTGGTTGAAAGAACAACTATTCATTAATTCATTCATTATCCAACTCCCTTATTCCCTTCCATGGGGTCATGGGGGTCTGCCGGTGCCCATCTCCAGTACACATATATATATAGCTGTTCTCCCCATGCTTGCGTGGGCTTCCTCCTTCCTTCTTTCCTTCCCAAAAAATACAGAAACTACAAAAGTACTTTTTAATAGCAAACTAAATCCAAGCATTAAAAAAAGAGTAGGTAGCATTTAAATAAAGTTACAATACAGATAAAATAAAATCTCCTGACTCAAGGAAATCTAAAAGAAGAAACAAGCAGCAAGAGGGGAGCTCACTTTGGGCCAGGTGCGGCAGGCAGGTAACCATTAGGTCCCAGCATCTTTTTTTTTGCGTCAAATAATTACGGCACACACACCATTCTTTGGTATTCTGTTTAAAATCATGCGGCGTGAAATCACAAACAAATAAACAGCTTGTGTGTTTTTTTTTAAATGACGCAGCGTTTTTTCCAGTTGGTTTATATAGTTACATCAGCAGCATCTAATTAAGGCAAAATATTACTGCATGCAAACCCTGGCATTAAAAAAAAACGCATAGGTGTGTAAAGGCCTTTAAAGTCAGACCCTGTAAACTTACCTCATAGTTGTCGCCATTGTATATTTAAATCATTACCCAAACATCAACGGTGTATCCACTATATTCAATTTATCTCCAAGAAGCCCTGTTGTACACCGTCAATGTCGGCCATGTTGTCTGTGTTTCCCCTGTGTGTCTTGCTCCACGACTCTTTTGTAGTAGTGCTCTATGATCTCACCTAAACTACATGAACTTCCAAACAGGGCTTCCTTCCACGCCTTCCTGGTGGTAGATATCACCTCCATTATTTACTGTAGGAGTGGACTACATACTGGTTCTGACCTCTTCCTCCTGATGACACTGTCCTCCAGGGATATTCTGTATTACAGACTCTCAACCAGATAAAAGCCAAGTGTTACAGTGTTAATGCTAGCGCTGTAGCTTTAGCATTACCTGCTGGTTTTCAATAAACCCTTTGACTCTGTGTCTGTACTCCTTTCTGATCTGTACTGTCACGGGAAATCCTCCATTGAACAAATTTGAATTGATAGCTGGAGGTGATTCCACTTCCACCAGTCAGAGGTAACCACATTCACAGGTCACAAGCAAACAATTGACAAATATAAAACCCACTCAAAAATTACACCACAAAAGATATTGATAAGCATGGCATTTAAATACCATTGCTTTCATGTTCAGACTCTAATACTCCTCTAAAAATGCTGGGCATCACGTGTAAATCTTTACCCCACAGCTGAGAAGACAAGTGACTGACAGTGTGCCTAGATTAACTAATTAAAGAGCCTTACACCGTCCTATCTGAGAGAATTGCACTCCACTTGTTATATCCTCCCCAGCTGTTCCCTTCCTCTGTGTATCCCAGCACTTTAAATTGGATGATAGATGTTTTCTTTTTCACTATGAGAATGTCATTCATTTGAAATGCTAGTGATCATTCATGAGGGTTGCTTGCTACAATGTTTTTAATTTTAATAAAAGGAACACCTACCGCTCTGCAGTATAATATGCATACAAATCTTAAATTACTGTAGAGATAACCACAGGTGTCCCTATTAAAATTATTGTCTACTCATATAAAGACCATAATCAGGAACCCAGTCCAGAGCCCTAAGACAGAATCACTAATCACCCAGAACTCCCCAGGCAGGCATGAAGCCACTTTCCCCAAACACTCACCCAGCCAATCACCAATCTCCTACATCCCTTCACTCCCTTTATAACACGCTCATCTAACTTTAGTTCAATGTCTTGTCTACAGCCTTTCAGTGACATTTACAATAGACTTTGAAGTATTTCTACTTGACTATAAATCATAAAATGGCTAACTGGCAGAACTTTTTAATTAATAGCAAGCAAACTAGATCATAGATCAACCAAGTGTGTTTACATTTAGGAGAAATTGGGAACAGGTTGTACTTAATCCTCCCAATGGTCGTAATAGGACTGGACAGCCCTTAACAAAGGATCCCAAACCCCATACTCCATGAGCCCCACCCACAGGGTCTTTTACAGGTCACCCACAGGGTCTTTCAGCATCTTTTATCAATGTTTGTCAACGGGACAGTGGAACAACAGGACCCAGAAGCGTCAGAAGACTTAACAAGTGGATAGAAGAGGAGAAATGTTGGGAGAGCAGAACATATTTCTTGATTTCTCGAATTGTGTTTTTCATATCTTCGATTCCTGAAGCAAAATATTTTTCCCTTCGTATCTTGGAATTTGTGAAGCATTCGTATCTCAAGGTACCACTGTATTTGACAATAATTTGACAATTATTTTTTCAGCTGTAAAGGGTCTTGAAACATGGGGAGCCTGCTTTTCAGATGCTGTCGGTAGCAGGAATCATTTACAAGAAGAGATTAGAGGTTACAGTATTAATCACATTTTAATCCCTGCTCAGAACAAATCTACAGTACTCACGCATTAGTGAATGAGCACTGTACTGTGACAGAAGATGCATTCATCCCAGTTTCTGCCTGATGTTTTCATTCTGCTTTTGTTTTACAACTCTTTGAGTGTTTTAATGTTTATGTGAGTGTATTACAATATGATGCAATAGGAGTATATTGTACTCAGAATAGATAAAAAAAGTTAATTGCAACAAAGCAAAATATCTCTGTATGCCAAGATGAAGTATTAGTTCCTCAAACACGGTTTCAGTCTACTGGATGAGCCCACAGAAGCATAACTCCAAAATAGTTTTGAAAATACTCAATCACCATTTGTAATCACTAGCGCCCTCAATGAAAGGCAACATGTATAATCAATGTGAACAATGAAAAATTGCTGAAATTAAAAAAAAAAATCCATTCAAAAAATATAAATAATTGTTATTTTTGTTTTTTTTTTTTTGCAAAAGTGACAACGTAAATCTAAATCCAAAATTGTTTGGAATTACTGCCTTTTGCCTTACAACCTGCAACAGTTCTAATTGGAACACTTAATCAAAGACAGGTATTTATAGTCAAGGGTATGATCAACAAATTATACCAAACAGTTGCTAATAATCATCAATGTCACATGTCTGTTTAAACCCAGTCTTGACATGAAACTGAAAACTGGGTGAGGGCTGGGAGAGTAAAACTGGGTGAGGACTAGCTTAGCTATCAAGATGAAGAAAGACCGTTTCCTCTTCATGACAAGATTTAGCAGAGCAACAAGACACAAGGTAGTTACTGGGTCATACTGGGTCAACGGCGCCTTTCCCAACCAAATATTACCCAGCAGCCTGGCAAATCAATGTTTTCTATTCAAGCTATTTTCAAACTTTTTTAATACATTTTTACACCCACCTTTTTTTATTTAAAAATGTACACAATATAAAACATGTAGGAGGGAACAGTGTGAGCAAAGTGTATTACCATCTACCACATAGTGTCTGCTTTTGAAATGCTGTGATTTCAAATTTCCATTTACTGTACCTAAATGTACATGCACCTAAGATATACGTGCAGACATCAAAGAGAGTGTTCGTTATGATCAACATAATGAGCATTTGATCAGCTGACCACTTAGAGTGTACGCTGCACAACTCACACATAGAGCTATTATGTAGTTCTCCACATCTCTATTTAGCTGAATAAGACCATTTTCATCCTACAATCCCCCTGCTATTATCTACATGTTGCTCTTCCTAATGATTTTTCAACAGGTCGTCATGGATACAGCACTGATTATATATTCCTTGATTACCTTGTGACGCCTGCTGCTTTCCAGTGTGAAAATCACTGCCTAAAACAATCAGAATCAATTTTCTTTTGATATCAAACAGAGATGTGTCTGAAAGCCTCAAGGTGAAGCACTGAGACATACTTTTAAATTAATAACTAATATATTAGATGCCCATGAAATGTAAGTGTCATGTCTCATCTGTAATACTGATCATGTTGTTGTAGTAGTATATTTGCAAGGCAACTTACAAAAACAGACACTTAATTCTACAATTAATTGTTTAATTGATCAGAAATGAAGATGAGGGGTCTGGATTAGATGTAATGAGATTAGATAGGCTGACAATCAAAACACATGTTAGAGCAAACACAACCACAAGGGTCAGTGCACCAGAAAAGCAAAAGACTATTCCTTGCTGACCTGGTATCTACTGGTCATTTCTAGGGTATCCTGCTGATTTGGGTCTCCCACCGTTACTACACAACACCAGATAGCTACCCCAAACTGAGTCGTGCTGCAGTGCTTTTCCCCTAAAAATTAAGTATAAAAAGCAAAAACTATAAAGGTCTACTTTAAAGTTATGTTGTGAGTTATGGAAGTGACGATTTTTCAATAAACATGAAGAAACAACTTGGGTGAAAATAAAATATTCCATGGATTTTATTTTAATTTCTAAATGTATATATAACTTATTTATAAAGTTAATACAAAGAAAAGTTTAGTTTGTTCAGTAATTGAACCAGAATACATACGATTTGGTGCTGGACTATCATCATTGGAATAGTATTGAAGGAGGATTTGATGTTTGCTATGGAATATTAAGGCAGGTGCCTTCATGGAATGGTTTCACCACTTTTAATGTCAACAGCCGGAAAAGATGATTAGAAATGCGATAAATCTAAAAATGATGCACATCATTAGCCTTAACCCTTTTCTTTTTTTATCTTTGCGCCATATTTCACTTGATAAAACAGAGAGACGCAGCATGTTCACCATTGAACTCCTATTTATTCTTTTACACGTTTACACACATTCATTCATTCATTCATTTTCATTCCCGCTTATTCCCTTTCGGGGTCACGGGGGTCTGCCGGTGCCTATCTCCGGCACACATTGGGCGAGAGGCAGGGGTACACCCTGGACAGTTCGCCAGTCCATCACAGGGCAACATTCACACACATTCACACCCTAAGGGGAATTTAGCTTATTCAATTAACCTATCCGCATGTTTTTGGGGATTGTGGGGGAAACCGGAGCACCCGGAGGAAACCCACGCAAGCACAGGGAGAACATGCAAACTCCTTCCAGGAAGGTCACCGGCGAGCCTCGAACCGACAACCTTCTACCTGGAAGGCCTCAGTGCCTTTTTATTAATGTAAATTAATGTTTATGTAAGCATTTCATTTTTCAGCAAATGGGTGGTGGTGCTCTAGCATCTCTACACAGCAGTGCTACTCTATCTACTGAGCTCATCACACTCCCAGAAACTAAAATAAACACAAGGTACACCTTCAGCATCCTAAACTTGTACAGAGAACACCATATATTATACCAATTTAATTTGAACACGATGAATCTTACAGTATTATTGTTTTTTTTATTGGGTACTTTTGTTAGATTTAACAACTGGTTGAAAGAAAACAAATAATTTCAATGTTTAATCATAAATGTAAAATTAATATAATGAAACCTGCAGTGCCTGTAGAACACTTCTCAGTGCATTTGACTATTTTCATTTATAGCATTAAAACATATGCCTCTTGTTGTGCTCCGAATAACAATAACCATGGTTTACTCAGCTGTCAATCAACCAGAGAATATTCGTTTTAAAATATGCACAGTGTCTATAAATATGCACAAGGTTACTAAACTTTACTTGTGAATGTGTTTTCTGTTCCTTCATGCATTATGCAAAGGTCAGAAAATATACTGTACTAGATGCACTACAAGCTGTTATCCCGCCTCTGATAATTGAGCTGAGGTTTTAATTAGGACCTCTGTTGGTCTGGTTAAAGTGAGACGCTTATAGTGGTGGTCAATGTTGTTTATTTGGGTACAAGAGATTACACAAGGATCCTGTACTGCACAAGGAGTTGAGCTCAATGTGTTTATTCAAGACGCTAAAGTACACTGATCTAATGAAGAAAGGGACGTGCAGGTGATCCCTGAGAGAAAAGTGAGAAACCCTTTTAACTTTCAAAAGTCCACAAATGCTTTACCTAGAGACCGAAACCCAAATGTGATAATTTAGGGATAATTTACACAAAGATGAATGTTTCCCTAGCAGCCTGTGCTGTGTTCCTGTTTACATTGCCTTCAGTCTTTATTATCAAAGATAATAATTCCACCAGACCCACAACACATAGAAAACCGTTTTGACAAGTACAACTACATTTTCAGGAGTTTGCATAAGGATGCAATTACAGAGTATCTTGTCCAGGAATCTTCTTTTAGTAGGTCCCCTGCATGGCAAGCCATTATTAAATGTATATATAAATATATATAAATTAAATATTTGAAACTCTTCTCATACTTGTAACTCGGTTACATAGAGTTCTGCTATTTGGCTAGTCGCAATAAGTTCGTTCTTTTATATAGCGCTTACACAACAGACATTGTCTCAAAAGCAGCTTTTTACAGTAAAGTGAGTAATCATAACATGCACAAAGGTATCTTTGATATTAAAATATTTAAATATGATAAATGATTGATGTATTCAGCCAGGTTAGGGATATCCTTAAATATTATCTGCACTAGTCACAGAAAGCTGGACCTCAGTGTAGAGAGGTGGAGCAAGACATGTTTAACCTTCTCTTTCATGGCCATGTATTTTGCATTTAAAATTGAAGGACTCTTATGGGAAACGTCTGAATGTATGTTTTAAAATTGAAATACATTAAAGGACAATCAACGCTTAGCCGTGGAATAAAGAGTTGTAATGCACGAGGCAGGGGGGCATGGATGTGGATCCATTTAACTGTTACACCAATGCCCATAATTACCTACTATGCATCTGATATGTTTAATTTATATTGGGTAAATTTGTTAATAGCATATAGCTAGAGCACGTAGGAAAACAATGTTAATGTTCGCATTATTCACGTGACACAATCGACTTTTAGGTTCAAGACTATACAAATATCATTTTAAATAGGGTTTATTGACATGAAGCAGCTGATAATGCTGGGTCTGAGGGTTTGATGCTATGTCAGAATGCCTTTTATTCCCCCCCGTTTTTGTGAAAGTGGGTGATGTCGGTTGTTGAGCTCAGATAATGACTCTTAGCGTCCAATGAGCGCCTGTCTTATTGAAACCTTACCTTATAGATGCCGTCCAAATCCAATGCAATTTCTCAGCACATATGTGGTAAATCAACTGGATTTTTGATTATGTATGCAAAGGGCGTGGGGGCTGAACCAGTGTTCCTTTCAGCATAGTGCGGAACAATGGCGGAAGAGAGCTCATTGGCGGATGAGCTCATTAATACACTCGGACTCAGACTCAGACTACCTGTGCGGTTCTTCGAAGTTAATCAACACCTGGCAGCCAGTCAGACAGACCATGACATAAAATACAAATATTAAAAGAAAGTAAAAGAGCAAACAACACAACTGATAAGTCAAACATTGTGAAAAAGAAAAATTGATTTAAATCTGAATTTAAATCTGGCTAAACTACCTAAAACGTAACTATAATAAAGCGTATAACCTTGGTTTTGACAACATTTGATGAAATTGCCTCACTTTGCACATTTCCCTGTGCAAAGTTAAAAGTCAATAACTTATACATTGTAACGGTCATCCTGGGACCAATTCAGGTAATTCAACATTTAAGCACCATTTTCTAGAGAAATTCCTGGAGTTCTGAGAGAGTCTTTACAGTACAGCCGAGGAAGCTGTGAGGGTCAGGCCCTGAAGAAAAACCTTTAACAATCTGGAATAGGAAGCTTGGAAGGAAGGTCTTTTCACACGAGCATAACCTTGGGGCCGGTGTATCTCTTAAAGTTTTCAATTGCAGCTTTTCCAACTGGAGACTCTGAATGCTTCTTTTATTATCCATCTCTTCCTTCTCTCTCTTTGATTAGGTGGAAATGGAGAAATTGGGATCATTCTTTTTTTTCTTAGCAGCTAGGTGGATGGATTAATGCATTTATTTGTATCTCAAACATTATTTTAACTGTGTGTGTAGATTAACCGTGGTATACAAACAATCCTTTAGCTTTCTCTAACCCTTTCCATTTCGGGCCATACGCACAAGTGTTTCAAAGCTTTAATGTACTGTAAATTCTAAACAAATAATCTACAATATATAGTTTAACATTGCTCCCTACATTCAAAATACTCTTTCAAGAAAAAACATTAATACTTGAATTAGAATAAATTGTATTCGTTGTGAAATCAGTTTTATAGCATTCTTAAAACCATAAATGTGCTTTCAGAAGGTCTGATCCATTGCTTACCACGGGGCAAAAATGTTCAATGTCAACATTTACTTTCATTAACTAATGATACTATATTTATCTGATTTTCTTTTAGTCACATTTATGGAAAGTTGTTAGATAATTATGACCATTTCAGAAGATTTAAAAGGAAATCAAATCTGGAATGAAAAGAAGAGTTTTCAGTGTGATCTTTATTGTTATGCTGAGCTCTCTTTTGTTAATTTAGCTCATAATGCATCAATCAGTTATTATCAGAGAATAAATTTGAGCACTGAAATTTATTTCAATGCACTTGCATGGAATGTTCCACCAATTATTATATACCTGATGCACAACAAATAAACACATTCCCCTGAAAATACGATTATTTGTTTTGGTAAATGGGCAAAAGAGAAAACGACTTGTTTATGTAAAACGTCGCTTTGATCAGTCTTTAAATTTAACGTCTGATGGAATGTTGGGATTAATGTGAAGAGAAAAACTCTGAGGCTGTAATATGTGGGATTTCATTAATACGGGAAACAGCTGTGATGAAAATGAAACTGGTTGAAGACGTCCTAAGGTTGCGCTCTGATGCACAGTGCACTGGATACCTGCTGTGGTAATATCCATGACTGCGCCCTGAGATAGATGACTCAAATGTTCTTCAATATTTATCATTCAGACACAGAACAACATTGAAGGTGCACTTAGTGTTTGTCCGAGCCAAACTGGAATGGATCCAAATGTTGTAAAAAGCTTACAGGAAGAGCACCCTGGGGTGACCGTTACAGCCTAAACATTAAATGGCACAGGCCAGTGTTTAAAGGTCCACTTCACTCCAAAAAATGTTCTTTTATCTCACTTGAAATGTCTGATATGTGACACAAAGGTTGATGTAAGAGCCAAAATGCTCACTGACACAGTTTTTGTTCTTAAAGACAATGAGCAAATCAGACAAAATAGAGACAATGCCAAATCAGATAGACTGAGTACTTTCCAAAGTCACATCCACTACCGTAAGCCACTTATTTGATTCCTTACTTTAATACTTTAATTATACCACTACTAGATGCCACTTACATTTTTACAAAATTATAGATTTGGAGACAAGCTTATGCTGCCAGCTACCCTGCATGGGCAACTATGTTCGTATTTGTTGTAGGTTTAATAAACACATTTGTTCAATCTTAACCTAGAAGGGCCTAAATCTCCATTAACCTTTGTAAAAGTTAATCACTCTAAAACAGATGCTATGCATATTTGCAAGAAATAAGAAACGTTGTACCAATTTTAAAACATTAGCTGTGTTTCCACCCACCTATTGTGAAATATTGCATAAAATCCCCTGGATAGAAAGATAAATGTGCATACATTTTGATAATTAGTAGAATAAAAGTTTTTTTGTTTGTTTGTTTGTTTGTTTGTTTTTTTTATCAGAAAAGGATAAAATGTGCCTTAACTACAATGGAAATGCATTTATGGATTAAATCCCAGCAAATGCATCAAAAAAGTCATGCGATTTTACTTCAACATCACAATGGCAATGTGTTTTTCTGTCTTAACTGCACTACGATAGGGCGTCATTAACGGACCTACCAACAGACCAATTTCATTGCACAACATCTGAAATGTTGATTTGGTCATTTTAAAAATCCTTTGCCAAAGCCTGTGATCAAAGTGGTCCAGGTACATTACGTCCCAGAAATGTCTTGACCGACTGTGTTCCCAAAGACCAAAAAGCCTTTTCCTAATGCTGCAACTTTCATTTTTGTTTTGATATTTGATGGAAACATGGCTTTAGTCTGCCAATCAACAACACATATAATGTTTCTGCAACATCTCATCCTCACTATCTGGACTTGAAGGTGGACAAACATACATATTTTTGCTACCCATTGTGTCGAATCTGTTGTGAAAACCCTGTCGTGAAACTGTCAGCAGGTATTCTGGAGACAAATTCTGAAAATTACTTTTTAAAATTAGAAATGTTAGCTAAGTAGAGGCTTTTAATGAATTTTATTGTTAAACATATTTTATATACAGCAGGGATAAGCAACCTCTTCTTGGAGTGCTACAATCTTCTTCAATACACATACCAGTAGTTCCAAACAAGCAGAGTTCTGAATTTCTCTTGTGTTTCATCATATGATCATGAAGTGTGGACTGTATAGACTCTTTATACTACTGAGAATGCTTACTGTACAATAGTGAAGTTGCCCATTTCAGATGAGTCATGAGTGTGGGTGAAAGTAAGTGGTAAAAGTAAGCTGCAGGCACAGTGTACAACTGCATAAAGAAAATAAAGTATGTGCTATTTCTTTTCTGTGGTATTACCCAATTGTTTAAATTAGTACATATTAGAACTCTATTTCAGCACAGTCAACCGTTTTGTCTCTTTAAATCTCTGAACTAATTTGTTTTTGTTTTGTCTCTGATAATTTGGCCAATTGTTTTTGAACAATGCAAAAGTAAGTGAATGAAGTCTAACAAGGCAGTACATGAACAACGCTGGATGTGCCCTGAGGTCCCTCAATAGACAAGGCTTTTCTGTTTAGAGTGTCACTTCCATAAGCAGTCTTCATTTCTGTTTTAAATCTGCTATTCTCTGCATTCACAAATACTTTTTATTACATAGATATTGAAAACTATTGAATTGATCTTAGTTTCTTTACACTGCACAACATAAAACTCAAATATGTGTTGAAATCCTCACATTTATACGACTCGAATATACATTTAATACTCAACAGAGGTGGAAAGTAACGAATTACATTTACTCACGTTACTGTAATTGAGTAGGTTTTTTGTGTTTTTCTACTTTTAAAGTAACTTTTAAATTTTGTAATTTTACTTTTACTTAAGTACGTTTTGATGTACGTATTGTACTTAACTACATTTTAAATTCTATCCGTTACTGAGTAAAAATAAAATAAAGTTAAATTAAATAAACCAAAAAAATAATAATAATTGTGCATGGAGGGAAGGAGGGGAGCGCGTGCCGGAAACTAACCCAGTGCGCTAACTCAAGAAAGATGGAAAGGCAAGAAAGGCAACAGCTTTATTATAAGGTGTAAACTTTGTTTGCTCAAGACGACTGAATTGGCAGCTTACAAAAGCTAAACATCAAACCTGCGCGAGCATGTTGAGGTAAGTTAAAAACTACTTTTTTATTAACTAACATAATTATTGTTGTGTTGCATCAGCGCGTGCCATTGCTAATGTTGGTTAGCGCTTGGGTTCGAAATTAACAGGAACTTAGGACAAAATTGTCAATGCACAATTAACGTTAAGCTATTACCTTGTCATGATTTACTGAAGTCTATGAAAAGAGTTAGAATTGATCTGCAGCAGATGTCGTGTTAGAATTATTGGGCATTACTGTATAACCAATCATACACTTTTTTTGAGAATGCAGTGTCCAATCAAAACTTTTTTTTTTTTTTTTTGCTGTGAAAGTGGATAACCTGCAGTAGACTCAAGTCATGGACTGCTACTGAAATAAACAATGTTTTTATTTTATGATCAGTAAAGGCCATTAAACAATATTTTTTTTTTATTATCAGTAGACAGAATGGCGCAGTTTTTTCATAAATGCTTGAATGTCCCTGAACAATTTTGACTTACTTTTGCTCTACTATTTCGGTGTTTAACAAAAGGATGGTCTGCTGAGTCACAGTTTATGCCATATTCAGTGGTTGTGATGTTTAATGGGATCATTTGCCTTAAAATGACTTCCCTAAATGTTTTATATGGTTATTTAATTTATTTTTATTGCATTGTATTTATTTGTTTTTATTGCACTTTAATTTGTAAAGTTGTTTCCTTAATTAAAAACAATCAGGTTAAATTTATATCCCCATCTTTTACTTTTTTTAAACTACACTAGAATCACACACCCACCACTGTTGTTCAAAAAAAATTACTCAGTAAATTTTACTCAGAGTAAAATTTTAGGAGAGTTACTTTTTACTTTTACTTGTGTAGATTTTTTGGTCAGTACTTTTACTTGTACTTGAGTAAAATTTTATTGAAGTAACAGTACTTTTTCTTGAGCAGCATATTGCATTACTCTTTCCACCTCTGATACTCAAAATATGTAATGTATCATGAATATAATAATTACATTTGTATAAAGAATTATACATTTGTAGAATTAGAGAGGAGGGGCCAGGATCAGCCACAGCTGTTATCGATTATGCCATCCATCTCATGCACATATAGGGCAGCTCATATATTCACCATTCAACATTGTCCAAGCTTTGACAGCTGTAAAGTGACTTTGGACTTTTCAAGAAGTCCACAAAAAACATCCACAAAACGGTTTTACCGCATAGAAACCACATGTTCATCCTTCTGAGCAGCACTTTTATCCAACAGCCAAAGACAGCCTGCGAACTTGCACTGTAGTCTAGTACTTTTATTTTTTTCGATCATGGGCTAGCACTCAGGTGGCTCCACATCTGGCTCTGTTATGCTTGTTTCCAAACCTCTATGTGTGATGCACCAGTCCGAGTGTGCCACTCAGCACTACGAGTTAATGCTTTAGGTCACTTTCACGTAGGAATTCCCTTCCTATTTTTTCTGTACAGCTCTCACCTGCCTAGAGCGTGCTATTTGGGGGGTACAAGGCCTGGCATCTGTCCTGGAATAAATTTTGGAGGGTCAGACACAGATCTTAATTGTGTTGGGACAGACTGCCTTGTACGTTCAGGGCCATGAACTCAAAAAGTGACATTTGTATAATGAATTTCGGGAGGAGGGGCCAAGATCTGTCACAGCTGTTGTGATTATGGAATCCATCTCATAACAAATATAAACCAGCTCATACATTTGACATTGTCCAAGCTTCCCCTCCTTCCACCCCAACTCACTAGGGGGAATCTTTTTTGTGTTCGGACAGCCTGCCTTGTGTGTCCATACCCGCCAACTGATGCTCCATGTCTAGGCAGGTCAGGGCGTTGAACTTGTGAATTAATCATAAATAATATAATAATACAATGTGCCACAAATGGAAGGAATAGATGGTGAAGAATATTAATGGGTTAAAGCGTTTTATTGGCTATAACTGTTAGTGAAATTGTTGTTCAATTTGACCCCGTCACATTATAACCTGTGTTTGCCACTTTCCCACGTCCCATATGAAGTAATTACACTATTTAATGGATGATGACAGTTTTCATTGAGTATTTTTCCACCACTGATAGCACTAATGATGATTTATGATGTTGTAGCTTTAATGAACATAAAATGATTTATTACGACCAGAGAACTGCAAGCTAGCGGATACAAATGGAAAGACTCATACTGTAATTCATAGTATAGTTTTACCATTAATCTCAGTTTTGTGCACGTGATTAATCTTCTGTGTGCTGAGCACACAACTACTTAATTTACTCGTTTACTTGCCATTGTCTTCCCCAGAAAGTAGAAATAATCCTAATTAGTGGCCATTTGAAGTCAGTGGCAAACAAATATCATTCATGAATGTTAAATCAAGATCTTTTCACAATACTGGCAGCAAGGATGCTACTTGTGCTTTTTTATGCCAAAAATGTAGAATTTGGGTAAAAAAAGAAATGGACGAACAGTGTGTGTGATGCACTGCTTCTGATTGCACATATCCTGTGAAGCTGCACAGTAAATTAAATTGTCTTTTTCCTAAAAGGCACAGTGCATTGTGAGATGTCAAAAGTGCAAGAAAAATGTTTATGTTTGTTCTAAAATTGGATTTACGTTTACTCACCTAAGTAGTTTTTTTTAACAACATCTAGCAGTATTTTTTAAGACAGTGTGTTGTTTGAACTGGTGTCCTTTAGATGCTCCATGTTTGCATGGTCATCCTATAAATCTCTTTAAATCAAGAAGTTAATTGGGAAATTCTACTATCCTCTGTAATAGAAAAAAAATATTTCAAATCCTATTTATGGTTGATCTTTGAGACGGAACAGGAAATATATCACAAACAGCATATGCATAACAAACAGCAAGTGACAGGCTCCTAAAAACGTGCACTCTCTATTTTGTGTAAGCTTCGCTTTGTTTTCCCTCCCCCATTCTCTCCCCTCACTTTGTTTCCATTTGCAAAGGCCACGTGTGTCTGTTTAGCTGAATCGTGTCTACAAGATTAAGTCAAATAAAACCACATTTTCTGTTGAATTTTCTCAAACTTTGCTTTTTATTAGACATTAAAACTAGTTTATAATCAAATGTGGCTTATTTATGCCCAAAAGTAGCCCATTTCATGGCATTGAAATGCATTGAGAAGTTTGAAGCCTGATCCTTCACTCAGCTGGCCTTTCCATGTGTTAATTAATATGATCTGAAGTGCTTTTGACAAATTTTTTTGAGACATTAATTAGAGATTACTTTGTGAGGCAGGTGCATTTGTATTTCATCCAACTGCTGCTGACGAATTGCTCTGAATGCATGTGGTGACCTTTATCAGATATAATGCTAGCCCCTCAAATGGACACAATCAATTATTTTCTCAACTATAATAATTAGAAAACTGAAAGTGATGAGGTTGAGAGACTTACACCTCATAGGTATACATTTAACACTCTAAAGGCCATGACAGCAGTGGGGCTAATGGTTGCATATGTTAATGAAGATAATTTCCCCGTCACAGATCAGAGCGTAACAACATCTGAAGGGTCTGGAGGTGCAAGGCAACAGTCAGAGAGTAAACAGAAATATAATGCAATGATTTTAAGATAGTTACACATGTGTTCTTGTTTGTGTGCTTTCTACCACAATTAGCTGTCAGACGTAGTGTCAGTACATGACAAGATCGTCTGTATCACAAAACCATTGCTTAATTAGACCGACCAACAAAAAAATCTGCCCTTTGCTCACCACCTTAATTATAACACACTTTTAGTTGACATCTGCCAAGACCAGCTAATAAAGAGCAAGTGTTAACTCTGCTTCGCTCAGTTATTGATGGCAAGCGTTCTCTCATATCTCTCAGGACAGTGATCATGCGCGAATGAGAAAAATCCTGAAGATTTCTGCAGTGAGACACAATCAAAGTAATAAGACTGTTATAAACTTGCAACAACTCAGTGTTCTTAAATTTGTCATTAACTGTTTTCTTTTGTTTTTTATTTTGCATGTGCTCTCTGCAGATGCCAAAAATGTAAACCATCACTTGTTAATTGTTGACGTACAGTACTTTCCAAAAGTGTTAGGCAGATCCTGTAAACAAAGAATACTTATTGAAATATAAATTGTATGACTATTTTTGTCGCATTTACAAAATACAAAAGGAGCAATACCAAAGATAATTCCAAATCAATCCAATATTTGGACTTTTGCCTTCACCAGCATCAATTCTTATAGCTACACTTGCATGGATTTTGTAGGATTATAGTCAGGTGTATGATCCAGATTTATACCAAACAGGTGCTAATGAGTACGTAAGTTGAAACCCAGTCAAGAATTGAAACCAAAACAGCTATGCACGAGGCTTAAAACTGGGTGAAAAAAAAACATTTCTTCCATGATGAAGTCGAGAAAGTTTCCAAAGATATTTTCCTAATTTCCAAATTGGTGGGTTTTTTTTTTCATTTCCTGTCATAAATGTTTGTTTCAGACACATCCATATCCCCTTGTTGATGTCCGTTAATCATCACCATTCAAGTACATGAAAAAATCTCGATCTAACCAATCATTTGAGCCAGGGGCTGCCTGCTTCACCTACCGGAAGCACAAATATTAGCTTTCATTCTATTGATATATTTTATCAAATTTAGGCTTTATTTTGGGGTTACAGGTTAGTTAATATTTTATATATTCAATATAAAGGTGTAATGGTGGCACAATGGGTAGCCCTTTCAGTTAGTACAGGGGTGTCCAACTCATTTTCACCGAGGGCCACATTAGCATAATGGCTGTCCTCAAAGGGCCAGATGTAACTTATAAATGTAAAACAATGTAATCGAATGTAATGTAAAATAAATGTAACTACTCCTTAATGTTAAATAACTCATTATTTATAACTTATTCAAGTGACAATTCAGTTACATAGAAACAATTGTATGCTTGTTGTTCTAATGTAAAGCTTATGAAAACCCACATAACTCTTTTAATGAAGGATCAAACTGTTCAAGTGAATAAAGAAAAATAGCATTTTTGTAATTTGTTTAGCGAAAAAAAAACCCTCACAGACTTAAGACGATGCATATCGATCATCATCTTTTATCATCAGGATCAAGAAACTGATCACAGATAAACGATTAGCTGTGCCCATTTCACATCTTGAAATTAATTTTAGCATGAGAAATCGGGTTTGTAGGGTGAGAGATCACTCAAATGAGTGAGTCTTACGTTCAATGAGTGAGAGTTGGCAGCTCTGCAGTTTCACTCGTGAGTATGGATGCGGAAGCTGTGGAAAAATCTGCATCCATCCTTTTTTTGTGATTGTTTGTGAAAAAAATGGTCATGGGTTTGAATGACTGAATTGCAAGTGCAAGTAAGGTCACGGACAAAAGATTAAAAGGAACAGGAACTATTAATGATTTAAAAAGTCAGTTAAAGCTGAATCAAGTTATTGACCATCTGCCTCGGTGTCATGAAGACTCCCTCTAATAAACGGTCATCCTGCACCTATGCTTGTAATCAGTCCGTTCAGACTGCATATCTGCCAGCAGCATTCCCACACAGCTGCTGTGGCAGCATCTAATGCAGCAGATTGAATCATTGCATCTGCTCTTGGGAATGCACTGAGCACTTACCATCAGCAGCTTTATTTCCAGAAATTGGGTTCTTCGGATTCCAGCTCAAGGGAGTCACTGGCAGGGGATTTAGTCAATCTGCGATTAGAGGCTGGAGAAAAGATCAATGTTTACTTTTGGCTTCTCTTAGTCCTTCACTGCCTTTCAGCACAATAGCAAATGTAATGTGATGTTGAACTTTGTTGAGTAAAGCAAGAGCATTAATTAAAATGCAAGAGCATGTATGCATACTGTCTGTAAATAAACTTAAATTCACAATCAAGGTGTAATAACTTTTGACCATTGGCACCATTTTTACTTTCAAGCAAAATGTAAATAACTTCCAGTGGAGTAACAAACTTTCACTACCACTGCCTTTATTTAATGTGAAAGAGGTGACCCCCCCCCCCCTTCCCCTCCACATGACCCTGAAACAGATTAATAAGCAGGTTGTAAGATTAATGTTTGAATGAAAGTTAAATGTCTAACTAATGAGAGAAAAAAACACAGACAGAGTGCAGACATTAATCATGTGTATTGATGTATTTTGTAAATAACTCACAGTTTGCATTCAGCGGTGATAAATGATGAAATATAAAAACTTGAGACAGCTGCTGGAGACCAAGAGAAATGGGAAAAATATCCTCATCTTTACGTCACTAAATATACAGTACGCCTGCACATTTATGCTTCATACTGAATTCCTAAAAAAGTTTGATCTCCACATTAATTCAGTATTTTTATCAGCAAAACTGTTCTTCCTTCATCTGGATGATAAATGAGTGTTATTTCTTATAATAAAATAAACTGGTTGAATAATTCTTAAGATAGGCACAAAAAGGCATCAATCTTTTGAACATGGACAATGAGCTCCAACTGTAACCAATTAGAGCTGGAAAAAAGATTTCTCACTCAAATTTGAACAAAAACAGATCCAATAAAGTTAAATATGACTCGTGGGAACCACAACTACTAAATATTTACATACATTCAATGCTCCAATCCAGAGGAGAAAACACCACACCAGAAGTTTTACTCCCCTGGAGAAAGTAAAACTTTCCAACCCAGCAAAGCATTTACCCTCCCATGTGATGGCTTTTGAGCCGGACAGGACAGGGTTGAAAAAATAAAAAAAAGATAAATCGAGAACTGGAAAATGTCATAAATAAACAGGGATAATAAGCATTGTATGGTGATTGTATGGTGGATACACCATGTTTTGGGGTACAATGCACCATTGCAGAGATGATGGAAGGGGAAAATTGTGAGAATACATTTACAGCTAAAAGCACTTGACAGGTCATGACAGGGCCTTCCAGGATGAAAATGACCCCAAACATACAGCCAGGGCAACTGAGTGGCTCTGTAAAAAGCACTGATATCACATTTGTTATGTTTCCTTTCGCATTATAAAATCATATAAAATGCTCTACAACAACGTTGGCACCTTTAGCCAATCAGTGATTTGATATTTGCTCTCAGTTTATCAGATGTGCACATGTTCATGTCCTTGAACAAACTATATTAACATAAAATGAATAGTATTGTAATAAAAACGCCCATATTTATGTTTTCTTGCCAAGTATAGCAGGATGTAGAGCGCTGTGAAAGCTAATGTCATTTCATAGCTCTGAAATTATTAAATGATGCCCTTGTCATGTTTTTCAAAACAATTTCACATCCTATAATGACTTCGGTATGTGACTTGTCAAAGAAGCTTCATATCTTAGCTTAGTGCCAACAACAGGAGCCGCCTATAAATATAATTATGGCATCCAAATAGGACACAAATTGAACTGCAAAGACCAGTGAGATAAAGTCTTCAGAAATTTTCCAGGTCATTAAACAAGTTCCTAACCTTCAAAATTAATGAGACTTGCAGAATGAAATGAAGCTGTGTTCAAGCCCCAGATAGGCAATTATATATTAATAGCTCTATCACTGCTCCTCCTCAAATGTAAACATGTAATTGCACATTAATAATATTTTTCACTCGTTTGCATTCAGTTTAGACTTTACCAATGTCACTGTTTTTTTATTTTGCTTTTTTTTTCAAACCGAGCAATTTCAATGGATGGAATTGAGTGATAGTCAATCAAAGTGATAGAATTTTTTTTGTTTTCAAAAGTAAAAACATTTGAACTTGATTTTCCGTAAAGTTTGTTCAGCTGCACTTAGTTGGCTAAATGAAGAACACTTTCTCGAGGTTCACAGTAGCTAAGTGTTATGGGACAGTTCATGGAATTTTATGGCCAGCTTTTCATGTCATGGCTGTTTTAGTTTTAGTTTTTTTTTTTTACACCAAAAATGGCGTCACGTGTACATGTGGCACTTGTAATGGAGTTCCAAAATGAATACAAGACCGTCTGAAATCTTCATTTGGATTAAGTATGCATGGCAGAAAAAACAAGTTGATTAACTCCCACATAGTTAATAAAGTTCAATGCGCCCGAGAGCTAAATTAACACATTCAAAACAGTTCAAATTTATTTTGTTTAATTTGGTGTGAGAAATAGTGGAAGGAGTATAATCACATCTCTTTACGAGTTCATGTTCTTCATCACATCTTTGAATCAACTACAAAAATAGTTTAAGTGTAGAGCATCACGTTACTCGGAATGTATTAAAATAAATTAACTTAAAACTGTTTAGTTACCATTTCTCCATGTTGGCTGTGTAATCAACTCGAAATAATTGACTTTTCTAAAATGTTAGTCTGTTGCAGTTGACTACAACAAGTTTTGCAAAATGTTCCAATATCCGTTTACATTCCTGGTTGTGTGAAGCTCAGGAAAGGTGGTTCTGATGACTCTTGGTATCTTGCTTTTTTCAGATGCTTAGATGGAACATTGTACCCAACATTGTTCCTCTTCTCTAGACTTGGCTTTGACTTATTACAGAACCAATAAAGTCTGAATAGCACCCACTTTACTTAATTTATTAGCATTTTAAGAAGCAAGTGATTATTTTTTTTCTGCATAGATAGCACTTCTTTAAAGAAAGGACATTGATCAAGTGATACCCGACTGCACTTTTCTTTTCCCAAAATGTCTATTAGATCAGGTCTGGCATGAGTATTGCTTGCCAACTGATGCTGAGCTAGCCATTTCCTTCCTGTCCTTTATTAAAAAAAAATCCCAAGCACTCAGCTCGGATGCCAGAATAATCAGTCTTCATTTCTTTCAAGACCTTGAGTTGAAGTGACACACACAAGACCCTCACAATTCCATCTGACAGACTGAGGTGAATGTGTAGGGTGCATGCTGGCAGTCACAGATAAATCAAACCCTGAGCTTTAAAGCCAACCTTATTCTCTGTGAAAAGAAGGTATACACTGACACTACTTTTTCTTGGGAAAATACTTTTTTTTATAACAGCTTTCAATACTGAACAAATAATTATTTGCTAAAAGACAACATTTGCAATGTGGTTATTAACAGGTACATACACATAAATGCACATGACTGTAACAGAATTGGCTTTCAAAGTAACAACATGCTTTTAAAATATTGTTATAAGGCTTTTTTTGTCCAGAATAGCTGCAATAATTAAGAATTATTGTGTGAAAAATTATTGATTTTTCAAGAGAGACCAGCCATAGCCTTGGTTGGCATCATGTCATGACTGGGGTAATGGCCTGGAGGCTTTGTCAGATTCAGGAATTGCATGGCTTTAGGTCAATATTAACTCATTTTAATCAATGCTGCCTCGTGAATGAGCAAGACAGAGGTCATTAGCAATGAATTAAAGTATTTATTGAGTATTTATTAAAGTATTTATTTATTGAAAATGTTCCTCGCTGTTTCTTTGCTGAAATTGCAAATAGTTTTTTTTAAAAAGGACTACACTAGTGTTGACAACCTTGTGCCTAAAGTATAGCTTCAAATGTTCTAGTTTCAGACACAACAGAAGACAGTAGCACTACAGAAACAGTACCTAACGTTAACCCCTCTACACACAATCCGAATTTTCAATCCAAAGTTTCGTGTAACAATGATCGAAAACCAAAGGCACCAATGGAAGCTCACACAAAACGAGTTTTGGATTGCAATAATGGATCCATTTTTTGTATTGTTTTTTTGTTCTTTGATTTCTTCTCTGTTGTCGTCATCTTCTTTCTTGTTTGTTGTGGTGGGTGGGTTTGCTGGTGTGATTTATGGGAGGGAAGTTGGCAAGATATAGAAATTGATGCAAGAAACAAAAAGTAAGGGCCGTGAGCACTTAACCAGCTCTAGAACACGCTGTGGAGACACTCTAGGTGCTTAACTTGGAGCTCAGAACTGCGCTTCTGATATTGGGCTTGGGATTAAGAGTAACTATCTTCAAGGTCATTCTACTGAGGAGTTAGTCTATGATTAAAAGAAATTGATACCTGTCCACAAAAGAAGTAGGTGAGAGACCAGTATCAGCTCCAAGGACTGTGCAGAGACCTTCCCGGTGCATAACATTGAACTCAGAAGTCCAGTTCTGGTTTTGGGCCAAGCATTAGCCGTAGCTGACCTTCAAGTCATGCCACCAAGGAATTCTATGATCAAAAAAGGACAATATCAGACTGCATATCAGTTAGCAGGTGTCCTGTACGGGTGTCTAAGTTGGTGCGCTGTTGACCCCAGAGGTGCACAACTTGAAACACAGAACTGCACTTCTGTTATTGGGCCTGGAATTAAGATGAACTATCGTTGAGGTCATGCCACTGAGGAGTTAGCCTATGATTGAAAAATATTGATACCAGTCCACCCTGCAAGTAGGTGGGAGACCCTCTAGGTGCATAACATGAAACTCAGAAGTGCGCTTCTAATGTTCGGTCTGGCTTAGGTATAAGGGAAAAATACCACATCACAACTCATGTTAGCGGGTGTCCCGTACAGGTGTCTGAGTTGTCATAGACTAACCTATGATCAAGATATCCCGATTAAAGTGCCAAACTGTAAGTGTGGTTGCAATCATTCTTTTCACATAATGTTAACATGTTGATAATAGCTTCGTAAATACCAGAAGATTCAAACCGTCTTCTAGGAAGCAAAGAACCTTGACTCTGCTGTCTAAAGGGCACCGTTTCCGTGGGGAACCTGGGGACATGAAGCCCCCTGGGCAGAAGAGCAAGTCCCTACACTGAGCTATCGGCTGATGGATGGCAGAGTCATTACAGTTCAATTAGGCTCCATTTGATTCTTCCACCAGCACAACCACAGCCATCATTACACAGTCAATTGCACAGATGATGGTAGTAATGTGAAATAAGTGCCAATGAAGCAGAGGAGAAGCCCAGTGTGTGTCGCTCCTCTGGATGCGCCTCTGAGTATGATGTCTCTGCCAAAACCCACTCCTATTTTATTCTCTTTTATCCATCTGTGTTTCTAGCCTTTGAAAAATGCATGTTGTGTAACGTGTGTCTATGTTTAGCAGCGTGTGCCATGTGCAAATTAAAACTGCATCCGTACATGAATAAAAAGAAACAAACATTTACATAAGAAATAAAATGGCATTTATGTAGTATATGCCACTTTCATTCAACAATATTCAATAAATCTAGTCTTGAATGTGGAGCCAAAAATCAATAGTAGTAATTTTGGTATGCTTTTCAAAAATGCTGAAGTGTGAATTTTAGAGGAGACTTAGCTGGACAAACAGTTAGATACATGTAAAAAAATATACTCAGGCTTCAGAGATAATCACAATGTACAAGCAGACAACAAAATAACACACAAAAGTATTAATAGATTAAAAGATTTTATTATATCCAAATGTAAGTCTATGCAATGTGGGAAAGACATTTTCAAGCTATACTACAGCTATTTGTGCTGCAGGATATGCTGAGTTTTAGCCACCAAATGTATTTTTTAATGAATATACAATGATTATTGTACCAATTACTTTGTACCAAACCCTGCTATTGGTACTATAGGGCAAGCGTGACCTAAAACAGATTAACGTATAGTTAGTTTGTTTGTTTGTATAATATTAAAGTTGATTTGACTATTATATGGTTGAATAGCCATTAGGATCAACCATTATCTAAAACTTCAACTGAGATAGAGACTACTCTCTGAATTTTAATTCATTTTAAATTTTTTAATTATTATTTATTCTTTTTTTTTAATCCACAATTTTTCAGTACCAACTAAAAATCGTTATATAAAAAGGTTGCAAGATATCTATAAAATATTCATAAAGCATATACAGGAAAAAATACTACAAAAAAAATGCAGCCCCTCGTTTCATCATAATAAGATGTAATCATATGAAACTCATTGAATCTACAGTCTCAAAATAAACAAGTCTTAGCAGTAAACTCGCCTTATGAAATTAGTCCAGGTTATATGCAAGATGCCATCACTTCACTTGACAAACAGTGTTTCATCAGAATTTATACAAAAAAAAAACAACCAACAAATATTAATCTGCTGCTGGGAGTAAGTGTAACACCTTTGTTAATATTTTATCTCATGAAAACAATACTTGGAAAAAACGGCTACAGAAACATCCAAAACACTTTAGTTAGTGCGCAATGACAGACAGGTGCTTTTCCTATTAAAAGCAGAGAGGGTCAGGTCAGCAAAACAAAACAAAATCCAACCATTCAGCAGTGTCTGTGATATAATAATGCAATGGAAAAACATTTGTCTGTGAGGAGATAAAAAGAAACTTCCCCAGTTGCTCATTGACTTTTGTCCTGACCCATTGTTCTGAAGTGAAATTTTTTTAAGTGTAACTCTGATCAAACTGTAGTAAAGTGTGCACGCCAACAATTTGGCACCATGATAACATTCATGGAAAATTTGATTATTTTATAATTTTAGCATTTTTAACTGGATCAGCAGTGGCGATTAAAAGACAAGACATGTTACTCACCGTATCATTCACATATGATTACACCACTCTATATAATCTTTCTCAAATACAAAATAAGAATTGTTTGAAATGAGCCAATAGGCACTCAGTAGTGTCTTCTGTGTAACAGGTACAGCTCGCCAGCAAAGATGGTTTTGTAAGGGAGTCACATGACCGAAATGCATCTGCAGGAACTATGTATAACCTGCTCAGTCAATAAACTGGTTACCATGGCAATTTGCATCCAAGTTGAGCTTTTCTATGCACACTGCTGCAATGGTTTGTTTTGTCAATCAAACATCTGCAGTTAGTTCTTAAACATCCAAGAGCTTTTTTTATACTGATAACAGATTATTTTATAATTTGAGGAAAGGAATCACTTTGAAGGCCTTTTTTCTGACGCATGACTTCTGTGAAGTGTTATTCATGCAGTAGAATTTGATTACTTGTGAAACTCATTCATGAATGACATTCTTCATATAATTCATTCATGTTTTGACGTACATGAAGCCAGGGAAATGCAGAAAAGTTACTCATGTCATCAGCTATTGCTTAGTTTATCTCTATTTAAATTTCAAAACTTTATCCACTCACAACCTTGACGACACAGTTCGTAGATGCCAAATTGAGTCTAAGAAAATTTTCAAATAAGTAACCTTCAAATAAAGTTTAAAGTGGAGGACACATATATGCTATTCACTGATGAAAATTCTATTTTCAAAAATTGATTTCATTGTCAACAAACATCAACTTTTTCAAACAATTTATCGTTGGGTGAAAATTGCCAAAATAAAAACCAATAAATAAATAAAAATTTTATTCAAATGTATGTAAATGAGATGATTCATTTACAATCCAGATATTTTGTAACTGATTTATTTATTTATTTATTTTTTTATGGTTTAACAAATTATAACAAAACTGAATGGTTCAGTAAATCCAAACAAATCAAATGACCCAAGTTTACTGATCTAAAGGACTTAACAGAGTGCTTTAAAAAGTACAACTTTTTAAATTTAAAAGTATTTAAATTCAATATCTAAGTTTAATTTATTCCTACAATAAATTTTTCCACCACCAGTCAATAAGTTCCCACGTGGATCAGCCTCTTCCTCCCAATCATAAACTACGGCCTTGTGGATAAGGAGATTGACTGGTGATCAGAAAGTTCCTGGTTCGATCCCAAGCTCCAAACATCACTTTCTCCCACCTATGACAAACTTTGACCAACGTGCCATTTTCCCCTACTTCTCTCCAGGCGCTACAGCTATGGCTGCCCACTGCTTGGGGTGTGTTTTCACAGTTTGTTCACTGTTGTGTGTGTGCACTTTGATGGGTTTAAAGCAGTGCACACATTTCTACTTTAATGTTCTATACTAATAGTGTGTGTGTTTGAAGCATGCAAAATATGAGCGTAACATTTTGTTGTGTTTGCTGTGCAGACTTACACACATATATATGTAATCAGGTTTTATAAATTCGCAAAAATGTCCAGTGTTCACTCTTTTTCAAAGGACTATTATCTTTATACGTAAATTGACCTGCGCTTGGCACACAAAGCTACGGTACTACTTTGTTGCACGACATAATTGCGAGAGGTAATTAAAAGATGAAAAGTATTGACTCTTTTTTAAGTTACTAAGGTTTTATTACAGAAGTTAATTTTGCACAATTGAAGCGTAACAAATTATGTTCATCATCCTCCAAGAAGCCTTTGTGTCTCGAGGCCGTGCCTTTTGTCCTCAATTTGGAAATCAAAATATGCTCACCTTATGTTCATTTCAAATACATTTGTTTACACAAATATCTACTTAGATGGAAAAAGATTTTATTCCTGTTACCTTAACTTATCCCTCTCCTGAAAAACTAGGAAATTTTCATGTCAGTTTTTCAGCAGGAAGTTGAATCACATGGATCTTTAGAAAAACATGGGAAGAGCAAAGCTCTCTCAGTTTTTTATTTACATATTTGATGACTTTGTGATGATATCTTGGAGTGTCATTTAAAAAAATACTATCTTGTTTCAGAGATTAATTTGTTTCAGATACAATTTCAGAGGTCTAAAGAGGTACAGACTAAACATTCCAATTTATGGGATAGTACATTTTAGTGTGTTCTACTTGTTTAATTTCGGCTAATGATAAAATTAGCAAAGATGTTTTTGCCCCTAAAGGTTTCTCAATACATCTCACTACAGCCTCAGCAGCACTCAGTTGTTTATAGAATGCATTGTGTCCAGATGTACACTGATGTGGCATGCTGAGCTAACACAGTTCTCACTCTACCCAGCCTTTTACTGATCGTATCAAGAGAGCATCGACACGGATGGTGTTTACAAAGCTACACACATACGATGAGAACTGCACTTGTACCGCATTCTGGGTTGTTTTTTGATGTCAAAAGTCATGAAATGTTTGACAGGTTGCTTCAAAGCTTTTGCCCGAAGCTTGCCAAAAGCATGCCTGAGGCCACATTGGCACAAAAAAAGACTCCATTCATTAGAAAAGTACTCATGGATTCCAAAGTATTTCCAAACTTGGCAAGAAAATAGCAGCCAAATGTCCATAACGGCTAGATGTCACATTTTTACTAATCAGTAAGAAATCTAAAAGGCATCCCAAAGGTAAACACTCAAGCTGACCAGAGCGTAGCTACAGTAGCTAGCAATAAGGACATCGGAAATCAACCGAATCCATTCAATAATTGCATAACATTGCAGTAAGCACAGGCTGACATTGCCACTAACTCAAACCCAGCCCAGCATGTAAACATTCCAACTGTTTATTGGTTAATCTCTAACACTGCATCATTGAGATTATTTGGGTGTTTCGTCTGTTCTGTGCTCCCAGCTTGCCTTGCCATATTCTCCAAAATGTAACTAAATTAAAATAAATTTTATTCTGGCATCATTGTTGTTTGCTCTGTTCTTGGGGATTTATTAAAACTCAGGGGTCCATATGAGTCTGCTGCTGTTTCCCTGCATTGGCTTTTCATGAAGCTCTTGAAAGAACGGGGAACAGAGCCAAATATATAAATATTTAAGAACACTGACTTAAAAGATTCTCTCTTTTTTTTTATTCAAGAAAGTGCATTCGTCCAAAAATGTGCTGTGTATGAAGAGAAGAAACCACCAAAATACTTCAAACCTCCAACTTCGCATTTTTAACTGACCATTAATCTTTTTATGAAAACAGAAATAAAAAAATATATATTTATTTTGTAATTGAATGAAAAAATATGTTTCACTCCAACTGAATGAAGCTAGGGCGGCACGATGGTTCAGTGGGTAGCACTGTGGCCTTCCAGTTAGAGGTTCGAGGCTCACTGGTGACCTTCCTGGAAGTAGTTTGCATGTTCTCCCTGTGCTTGCGTCGGTTTCCTCCGGGTACTCCGGTTTCCCCCACAATCCCAAAAACATGTTAGGTTCATTGAATAAAAATCTAAATTCCCCTTAGGTGTGAATGTGTGAGTGAATGTTGTGTACCCCCGCCTCTCGCCCAATGTGCGCTGGAGATAGGCCCAAAAGGGAATAAGTGGGTTGAAAAATGAATAAATGAAGCCACATTTTTTTAGCAGTAGTTTAGACTGCTTATAAAAATATGTAGTAAAGGGACATCCTGTTGTAATTTGTACTTCGAAAACAATCACGAAGTAATGAGTGGGGGGGATGGGTCAAAATAACTGTAAACCTGCTGTACGCTTTTTTTTAGCATATCACATGACCACGATGGTAATGAGGATGCTAGTTGTGCATTTATAAATACACAACTGAAAACGTGGTTTCACAGGACCATCTGAAAAATTTGATCTAAATGATTTCATGTTTTCTGTGTGTGTATAATATTTGTTTGAGATGACTGCAAACAAATCTTTCACAAACTGAAGCTTTCTTGTTTGTTGGTTACCTCTGTATGCCATTTTAGTCTATTTAAAACCCATTAAAACTGCTTTTGGCTACTATTTTCCAAGAAAGCGCCTCTCTTATCAGTTCTGCAGAATTCAACAAAATACTTCCATTGAACCCTTGTTTACCAACGCAGCCATTAGAGCTTGAACAAGTGTCTCTGACATCATCAGTCCTCTCTCAATATGCTGGAATTGGATGCAGTGAGCATTAACACTTTTTATTTTTTTGCAGATTTATGCAGTTGGCTTGTGACAAACATACACTTCATAAGAAGTTTAGGCCAAATCACTGCTAGTTTAACAAATGCAAAATGTTACTTGTGCATGAACCCCGACACATCCAATCACCAAATAAGTGTATTGTGCTCATACGTACTCATCCTTTAATCTCATCATATTATTATGGCATTGTCCGGTGAATACTGGAGCCTGATTGGTTGGCAGGTGTTGTTTATTTTTGAATACTACACAGACATTTTAATAGATGTACACATTTTTTATTCAAAAGCTTCATTTGTGGAGCTGCTGTTGGTTTCCTCTCTAAAGCATGACTGGAAGACACACGCTGCAGCAGCCAGGTTACTTGACGCAAGTTTGGGCGGTGTCTCGAGTGATGTCTGAAACATTTACCTCAACCAGCAAAGAGCAATCCTCTTCAAACCAAATATATTTACCTTGTATTGAATAAAATATTTTGCTGCTTGTTATCCTTTTACTTTAAATGCAGGAGATTAGGGATCCATGGTTTCCCATTTGGACCTAAAAACTCCAGCAAGGATGAGAAAATCTCCATTTGTCATGTAACAAATGAGGCTGAACACTGACATAGTATAACTAATGTTTACTGAGCCGGCACAAGGGGGAATACTGCAGTGATGGTATAGGTGCTGTATTTTGGTTGCAGCTTCACATATCCAGGAGTGCAGCGTCATCGGAAGGAACCGAAGACTGTTCTGGTGTAAGTTGTGTTCCGCAGGTGAGCATCCAGGTATGGCATGCACCACAAGGGATGAGCGATGGAGCACACCAGCTAGGGTGTTAACGAGTAGGTCAAGCCGAGGGTGGAGATATCACACCAACAGGAACACTCCAAGATAAGTCTTCTGGACCTGAAGAACAAACATAGCAGAGGTAAGCACTGGATGGAAGTAAGCTCACAGAGCAGTCGATGGAGGGAGCCAGTGATGGAGTCCAAGAAATAACACAAAAGGAAGAACATTGACAATAGACCAGGAACTGTTGGGAGTTGTAGTTTTTATAGGGAACTTCGGAGACTCTGATTAGAGGATGAGATAAGTGGTTGCAGCTTATCTTGATTTGTGTTGTGAGCAGAGTTGCAGGCTCCAATACCTTTCACCTCTCTAAAAATCTAAAAAATCCAAATGAAGACTTGATGTCATGCACACTGCCCTGGTTGCATCATTATCACATTAACATCTCTGTGTGGAGCTCATTTCTTTGGCCGACCATTGAACTTCACAACACCCATATTTCTCCAGTTGCTGTCTGGTGGACGTTCTGATCGTGAATCTGGCTGATTTTAGTTTTGGTGCTAAATGATGTCAATGTCAGACTTTACATCATCAGGAGCTTCTATTTTTCCAAAATTAATTGCAAGAGCCTCTCAGCAGACAGTATTTTGGTCATCTTGATCAGTTGTCGGAAGAAACCACACCGTCTAAGCCATATTAATAGTGGTACACAACTAATTTGCAGATGGGACAGGACATGAGAAAATAAAGTTTGTGTCCCTCAAGACAGGAGGGAAAGCGTGTAGGAGTAGGTGATGGTAGGTAAATTCTAAATTAGCAGGTGGGGCAGAAAACACTTTCAAAGAACAAACAGGTTTCACACTTTTTTTATTAGCTCTGGTCACAGAATATGAAAGCAAATGAGCAAATGGTTGAAACAATAAATCTTTTTTTTTTTTTTTGATAAGTGAAAACAGACCAAACATCATAAAAAGGTTTAAAGCAGGCTTATGAAACTCATTAAATTTCCCAAAAAAATAGATTTTAATCTTAATCCTAATTTTTTAGTAATACAAATGTAATATTTTGAGTTGATCTGAAGTTATACACTGCTTTTCATAAATGTGAACAATGACGTTCTGACAGGCAACCCCATTGATTCATTCACCGCAGGAGTCTCTGATAACAGTCTGTGGGATTACAGACAAGTTGATTGGTCCCTCAGAGATTTCTCATTGCAATGAAGTCCTAAGAACGTCCTTCTCTGTAAATCTACTAATATTGCTAAAGGATGGGGAACCGCCTCAGGCTAAAGGAAAAGGCTGTGGGAGTGTGAGGGGGTGGTGGAAGCAAGCTCTCCAGTATATTCGTTCTTCATTCCTCCATATTTGTTTCTTTCTCAGGTTAATCTGTGGGGGATGGGGGATGCATCCCGAAATGGCTTAATAGCATGTTCCTTGAAAAACCTATCATTCACTACACATAATCCATTTGGTTTCACATTAGATTTTATATAAAAGATAATTTCACTAAATGTACAGCTTTTAAGCAATGTCTAATATTATTTGCAAATGATGGTAAAAATGTTACCTCCAAAGTTTGAAAATGCAGAATTCTAGAGATTGCCTCGAGATTATTCGCATATTGTGAAATGAAAGTTTGTTCTAAAGACATTGCTTTCTTTGACTATAGAATGGCTGGTACCATATATTTCAAGTGTTACAAGATACAATCAGAGGCTTCATCTTGAGGTAGTTCTTATCAAGACATGTTGGCTTTGGAATTCATCGTATTTGTGAATTATTCACCTAAAAACCCATCTGTATGAAAGTGTAATTCAAAGAAGATCATTTTCCAGCATACTTTGATTCTATGTTAGCGTATGAGCGAAAGTTATGCTCTAGGCAGATGCAAAGTGACTGTAAATGTAAAGTGACTCACAATACATTCAATACTTTTCTGACTAAAGCACAGCAAAGACATATATTTCTGCGACCCCCACCAACACAAGCACATACACCCCCACCCGTCATAAAAAATCTACGAAATAAAATTGATGCACTCAATATCTGCTGGTATATTGTACTTGGAAGCACAAAGAATCTAAACCACTGTAGCAGAGCTAAATCCACTCTACTGGGATCAGCGTGGGCTTGCCTGGCGAATCCTCATGCTGGCCGTTAGTTATCCACTGATGGCTCTCAGGACATTGATGAATGCCTTTTATTTACATTTGAAGGATGAAGAAAAATAGCATTAAGGTTTTATTTCAGGGTTTAGATTGAATGCATCAGCAAATATAACCTTGTCATTTGCTTATGGATTTTGAGTCTATATCCCCTTCTTTTGACAAATCTATGAGGGCCTAAATGTTACTAGCAAAGAACGCTGTCTCCTTTGAGGTAAACTGCAATTTCACTTTAGTAAAATACAAATAAAGCAAGTAAATGAACAAAGCGCATCAGCAAATCCTACAATGTTTAAAGCCTAGTTGTTTACCTGGGGACCCTCCTCATATACAAAAACACATTTCGAACTCGAATGAAATTTGAAACCTTATAAATCTTAAAATATAAGAACATTTGAAATTGTGAACATTTGAAACCTATGCATATTGGCAAGATGATCAATATTTAATAAAATAAAAATTTGATATTGCTTTAGCATCGAGCTTTGGTTTCATACCAATTCACACAAAACCTTAAACTGTGAGGATGTGCAATAAAATATTAGCTCTTCATTGAAATGTATAGCTCTATAGTAGTTATTGCCATTTATAGAAATGATATGGTTCCCTTTTTTAAAACTCTTAATGTCACATGGGGCCTAAAACCTGAGATCAGTCAGCTTTCATGCTCACAATCAATGTACAGTGAAATGAAAGTTGGAGCGAGGTAGTTTTGTTTTCACACTAGCTTTATGCATTAATACATAAACACTTAATCAGTACATACTTCTGCACACTTAATTCTTAAATGTTCTTTATATTTTAACATTGATTCAGTGGGGAAGCCCCAAACAGAAACCCGGAGGTAAGTTGGAGATAACTAGCACAAGTAGGCAGGTTTGAATATCTGGAGCAAGGGGGTAGGCATTCCAGATGAGGCACCACAAGGAAGGGTTGGTGCTAGAGTGACCTGAAGACCGGATGAAAACTAATGATAAGGTTTAAGAAGTGAATGACTGTGATTGGTTGAGGGAGGAATTGGGGCAAGTGAATACAGGTGTCTTAGGTGGAGGTTGATCATTTTATTGGATGTTTGCAAATTGTTGCTGGAAAATAACATAATTTCACATGAAACAAAATAGATACATAAAGATGGAAATCAACATAAGAAAAAAGATAGGACACAGAGACAAGGCTTGAAAATGTTTCAAAATGTGTTTAAAAACGCTACACTTATTCTGCAGAATTGTCCGTCGAACCAGATGCATTTCAAGACTCACTTAGCTGTTCTGTCTTTACAGGATATTCATTAGCTCCTACATTAACTTCTCCTGCTCTTGCATGTTTCTCTTCATCTCCATTGTCTACTCCTTTATCTTCAAGTCAGTCCTTTGTGTGGTTTGGACTATTCCCTTTTCGATGTGGATTACTACACATTGTGCCGAGGTTATTCCCACATCTGTGTGGATTGCTGTTTGTGTTGACTCAGTTTATTGTGTTGACTCTGACTGTGTTTCTGCTCACTGCAGCTCCTGTGAGTCTGTCTGGTCTGCATTTCAGTTGCTTTGAAGCATTGTCTGCTGGCTTTTGTCCTCCAATTGTTTGTTTGTATTTTCCCACATGTTAATTATGTCCAAAAGAAGTTTCACAATTTCATTCAGTGAGACAGACATCAACAGTGTTTTGTGAAAAATAGCAGAAAAAGGACAGTTAGAATCATAGTGCAAAAACAACCAAATAACATTTATTACAATATATCTATTTGTTTATGGCTAGATTAGTGTTTTGATTTTCAATGAAATCACCAGATTAAAGGCCAATATACACTGATTCGAATTTTCGGACTGAAGTTTCATGCGACAATGCGCCTCGATCTGGACATCACACACCTGACTGAATGAGTGGTGCCGACAAAAAAAAGAGTGTAGGATCCCTTTTTCACAAGGAGAATAACCAATCAAAACTGGCTCTTTTGATGTTTTGAGAAGGACATAAAACAGCTGCTTGGTGCTTTTCCTCGATTTCTTCTTTGTCGTCATCTTCTTCTTTCCTGTTTCCCTGTGTGGTGCAGAGTGCATTCATTGTACCGCAAACTAGTGATACGCTGGTCGCCTCTTAACCCGCGGGTCAGGTTGGGTAAAGAAATTGTTGCTTTGTTTGCAGGGCGGGTCATTAAACACAGAATCACATAAAAGATGTGCGTGCAAGTAAATGATTGCGAAGACATTGCTGAGAGAGACAAGGTTCTTCAGGGACAGACGGGACATTCTAAGCTTCCGGCATTCGCCTTTCCTGCAATTGCCGAGGTGTCAAAAATGATTCTCTGTATCGCAGCCACAAGCGCATTAAGCGAGCGCACATTCAGCTCTGCTGGCCGGATGCTGGAGTCCAGGAGAAATAGTTTAAACCCCAGTACAGTGGATCCCATTCTTTTTTTGCACAGCAAACGTAAAAACGCTACTGTGTGATAAACGATAAAAAATGTAGCCTAGTTCACAAACGCTGCTTTGTAAATGTTTAAAATGTGTATCATTAACTTGTTATTGATATGACCTGATTTTTGTTTTTTTCATTCATTCATTTTCCAACCCACTTATTGTCTTTTTGGGGTCATGGGGGTCTGCCCGTGCCAGAGAGTAATTTTATTCAATTAACCTAACTGCATGTTTTTGGGATTGTGGGTAAACTGTAGTACCTGGAGGAAACGCACACAAGCATGTTGTCACTGGTGAGCCTCGAACCGGCAACCTTCCAACTGGGAGATCTCAGTGCTACCCACTGCACCACCGTGCCGCCCATGACCTAATTTATCGTTCATAATTATGTTGTTGCCAGTTTACATGCCGATGTTTCCAAGCACTTGCAGGCTGAAATAAATGCTATTTTCATTTGAACAACAACGCCTAGTATGTCTTTTTAATGGTTGCAGGTTGTAAAAATAGATACAATGGTGCGGGGCAGGTCAAATAATGTCATAGAAGCAGGTCCCGCGGGTTGGAAAAATAACTAGCCTGCGCATCACTTCCGCGAACGGCATCATTGCATCCTTATTTCCTGCTGAGAAGACATCCGAAGATTCATGAGAATCTCAATTTGAATCAGTGTGTAGAGGCATTAACGCTGTAATCATTTGATGCACCTAAAAAATTTGATTGTGAGTAAAGAAAATAAAAAACCCAGAAATGACAAACAGCTTTGGGGCAATATCCAACAAATACAGAAAAAGGTCATTGTTTTTCGAGTGACAAGAGCTCAACCGAAAGCTATACACTGAAAACTCAGCAATTCGATTGATGACTTTCCAAGTACTTCCTTTAGTTTCAGTTTTGATTAACTTTAGCTAATCAAAAGAGCTAAAGACTTTTTCTAAAAATGCCAACTTTTTCAGTGCAGATGTTGGATAAGAAGACTCAGCAAATTTCTTCAGGCTTAGTTGGGCTCTTTGAACTGGTTAAGGCATTCTTCAATGTCACCACAAAATAAATCAGCCTGTTCCAAAAGTGGATTAAATTGAGGAACCAGAAATGATGTGGTTTCATTTTATGATTACTTGTCTAAATGCTTCTTGTAACAAAGAAAGTTGGTAAGGTTCATTGATGTGGGCACAAAACCAAGAGAAAACCCTTGGACTGCGAAAGATAAAAATGCTCCAAAGGTAAGTTTTTGGAATGTAATCGAAGACTTCGCAACTTTTCATTCGACAACAAATGTGAAGCGAAGGAACAGTTGAGAACCACAAAACTATTTTAAGTTACGTGTGATATGAACAAGTGTTTAAATGTTATTGGGTACATTCTCTACTTTTCAACTTTATTTCTTAAGTAAACCCCCAAGACTTAAGCAGTGCACGAATAGAATTACTGCTTCAAAAACGATGGAAAAACTGTCAGTTACCTGAACAGCACATTTCTGAAACAAGAACAAGTTGTTTAAGGAGACGTGATCTAAAGATAATGTGAAAGCAGGTGGCATTGCCTTTTCAACCAGACACTATGGGTCACTCAGCTCAAGGCACTGGTGCTTTCTTTGAGGATTGGTTACCTGAGGCACTGTTTATTATTCAGTACCAGTGTGTCTGGCCCGCACAATTCATCTTTCCACTCTGTCGAGAGAGGAAAACTTATATTGAGTCCCTGGTTACTTGATAAATGGCAGATGATCAGTTCAATGTCATCCCCACCCCTCCCCTGCTTCCCATCTCTTTCTCTCTCTATCTCTCCCTCACTGAAAACTCTGCCGCATCCTCTCTCATCCAGAGTTATTTTGATCAGTTGAGTTAATAACTCCCCCGGGCTGTCATGACCAAATGATCAGACCAGCCAATATTTCATCAGCATCAGAAAAATAGACAAAGAGAACATGGTTTGAGTTGAAAACATCAATGTGCTTTAGAGTCTGCCTCCTCTCTCCCTGGTGATCAAGTGCTTTCTTAAGCGTTTTTAAATCTCTGTTTCAGTAAAGTCGATGCTTAAAGCTGGGTTCAGTATTTGCCTGGTAAGCATTGTTTGGTTGGCTCCTTCAAATGAAATCAGCCAATTTTGAGCCAGCAGCTCTCTCTGTGTATTACAGATTGCCTTGATTGATTCCATCACTGTTGTGTATTGTAGTCCATCCATTAAAAATTCATTTGAGAGACTTACCTTCACAACCAGACAATTCATCCATGCTGGAAGATAATTTGAATTTTACAAACGATCTGACGAGGAGCAGCACTCAATAAAGTAGTTGTTTGCTATCGACTGTAACATATTGCGCATCAGTGCTCAGTGTGAGCTTAAGATAAGGAGCCAAAGACTCATTCAAAACATGCGTTCTTAAACATGCGTTCTTAAACATTTTCTGGAGTGCAATGTCAGCAAAGTAGCCTTCCCCAAAGGGGAAGGTAGTGCAGTTGGAAAATAAATTCCAAAAATTGTTTCTCTATGTTATAAAAAAACGTTCCCCTCTTTAAAAACAATTACAATCATTTTAATTCAGAGAATACCTGCTTAGTAAATTAGTCTTAAATCAAGAGCAGCATACCATCAAAGTACATAATCAAGATGTTTTGATATTTAGAATTGAAGAAAAACAATCTAATGATCTGATGATTGTAGTGGAACAGAAAACACTATAATTATTCATTCATTCATTTTCCAACCCTTATTCCATGCTTATTCCCTTTTATGGTCACGGGGGTCTGCCGGTGCCTATCTCCAGCGCACATTGGGTGAGAGGTGTGGGGCGAGGGGTACACCTATGTGACCATTTGGGTTTGATATTTAAATGTAAAATGTAAATGAGGAGGAAGGGTTATTTACTTGGTTTGTGTTTAACAGAACAAAACACTGCTTTCAGATAAAAAAAAATAGACAGACAATAAAACATTTAAATGAACGGTTCGACTGTTAAAATAATCCCAAATCGACATTACAATAAAAGCATATAACTTATTACAGATATCTTATTATGTTATTTTTAAGATAAGTGTTTATTACATTTACTAAATAATTAAACAGTGTGTGGTTTAGTCTACAGCTATTTATTTATTGAGCACAGTTAAAAGAAGCTTTTGCAGATCAATGTGCTAAACATCAAATGAGAGACAGACACCTGAGATTAAGACAAGCTGAGACAAATGGATGAAGAAAATTACTAAAAGTAAAAAACAAGTAGAAATCAATATTTAATGAAATATTAAAAGCTTGATTAAAGAAATTAAAATGGATTCAGTGGCAGCTCTTCGAGATATATAAAAAACACACAACTATAAACATCACTTATACTGTAATCATCACAGTCATGTTTTCAAACACACAATGGTATAATAAAGCAGTGGTTTGTCTGGCTGGATGCATGGCGCATCTCTACTGTTGGAAGAACGCAGAGCCCTTTCCATGCCACCATACTTGGCCCATGCTTTGTTCTTTTACAGTGCATTTGCAGCAGTTTCTGTTTTAAGGAAAGTCTAGAAAATGCCAAACAAAGCAAACCAAAGGTTGTTTAATTAAGTAAAAAAATTTCAGGGGGAGTGGTCAGGACGTGACTGCCCATCAATTATTCTATTTCTTATATTCCATCTCCCTATGACTCAGTCCGATTAGTTTTCCCACCTTCCTCCTCTTTTTTACAGCCCATAGAGGTGGGAAGGATATGTTGCATTCAAGCAAGAATAGTTAAAACTACTGAAGGATACAGGCAAATTAAATTATGAAAATCACGTCTCAAGTGTTATGACCAGCTGATGATTGTAATTAGTCAAAATAGTTTGGCCAAGATTCTTGTGATGTCAAAATTGGTAAGACCTTTAGCAATTAAAAAAATTGCTCCTCCCGTGGCCACCTGGTGGCACTATGACTGAGAGTGTATGTTGTAGATGTGTTCAAAAATGCACTCTTAACACACATCAGACATTGTATGGATGAGTTATAACACCTTCTTGTTTATAGCAAAATGTCAACTTTCGATTTCTGCCTTGTGCAAAAAGTTTCACAAAGTCAAAACAGCATCCCAATTTAACATCCTATATGCATTTTTATATGCCTCTATAGCCAATTTTTCAAGGTTTTAGCGAAATAGCCAACTTCCGGAAGATTCTGGAAAAATAAATTAATTTTGATAAGTTTTCGAGCATGTTTAGGCCTTCAAAAATGCACTGAAAGCCACAAAACAA
>SRMA01026150.1:0-92652 GCA_007224835.1 Danionella cerebrum
CCTCCATAGCAACCACACTGTTACCATAGCAACCAATATGGCGTATCTCTATCTCAGCTTACGAAAGTCATAGAGACATGGGGGCTAGTGTATTTTACTCGTGTTGACATGGGGAACAATATGTTAGGTCACTGACCCCTCCATAGCAACCAGACTTGTTAACATAGCAACCAATTTTGCATGTACCTATCTCAGCTTATGAGAATCATAGAGACATGGGGGTTGGATTATGTTATTGTTGCTGAATTGACAACATTTAAAAAAATAGGTATTAACGGTACCAACGCAAGCCAACATCGAAGTTTGCGTGCAAACTTTAAAATCTAGTTATTATTCTTCTCTTTTCTTCTTCCAAAATTCTTAACACTACTCCTCCTAGCCCGTTCGAGCTACAGCCACGAAACTTTCCACGGTCGCCCAAGCTGTTCCCACTCGAGTTGCTATATCTCATCGGACCGATTCGACCAGCGGTTTCCGTAAAAATCGTGAATTTCGGCCCAAAAATCGCCCAAGTCATTCCCTATGGGAGCCCTAGAGTGGTGATGTCATCGCCACTCTAACTTTGAGCAAGTTCAGTCTTGTTGCTACTTGCACTGTTTTCTCAACTAAAAATTAACCTTTACACACACATTTTATATCTAAATGATAGAGATTTTTGTCCTCTTTCAGTTGGTGCTGTTTTCATTTTTAAAAAACACACGGTTTTTACTCCAGGTGGCCCAAACCACAAGGAGTGCACTTAATTGCTCCATTCACCTCCATTCAAAAATTCTGGTGGATTCTGTTTAAAATCTCAATCGCAGGCTTTTTTTAACTCGCCATAAATCATTCACACTTTATCACAGCTTCACAAAATTTACACCATTCTCTTCCTTAAAATCTTGGGATTCTAACAGTAAAATAAATATTTCAATAACTCTGGTCATTCTTTCGTAATCCTTATTTGTTTGAGGGTATGGATTTCTCTGAAATGAGCAGCTGCACAGAATCAAATGAAGGCTATTTGTAGCTCGCCATAATTTTTTTATTTCTAATCACACCTTCACAAAAATTACAGCATTCTCTTCGTTAGGGTCTTCCGCTTCTGACAAAAAAAGAATCATTTCGATATGTCTTACGGTTCTTCTATAATCTTTATTTGTTTGAGGCATGGAAATTGGATTTTCTCCAGCAGATTTGCCATCGTTTGAAAATCTGACAGTTGAGTCAGCTGACTCGTTTGAAAATCTGGCAGTTGATAACTCCAGGTGCAGCTGATTTCAAATAAGTAGGTCAAAGGTGTCTCATAGACTTTCAATGGCCCATTGAAATTAATGGAGCATGAATCCCATAGATCCTATTGTGAAAGAACTTCTGTAATTGATTGACACTGGAAAGTCATACCAGCATTAAGGAAGCAAATTACTTATCCAGCCCGCCATTGCTTGTGAATTAACATAAATTAATTAAGCCACACCCACTTTTTTGACATAACTTTCAAAGTCAAATATCTTCTGAACGGAACACAGTAGAGACATTGGGGTTGCTTTATACTAGTCTAAATGGAAAGTAGATTACAACATGATGTCACTAATTCCTCCATAGCAACCAAATTGTTTACCATAGTAACTATATTGCCACATCTCTATCTTAGCTTAGGAAAATGCTAGAGACTTGGGGGCTGGTAAGCTTCACCCATACTGACAGCTGAAACATTATATTATGTTAATGACACCTCTATAGCAACCAGACCGGTTACCATAGCAACCAATATGGCATGTCTCTATCTCAGCTCAGGAAAATCATAGAGAGATGGAGGTTGCTGTATTTTACCCGGATAGATATTGGGAGCAATATATTAGGTCAGCTACCCCTCCACTGGTTACCATAGCAAACAATATGGCGCAGCTCTATCTCAGCTTTGGAAAGTCATAGAGACATGGGGGTTGATGTATTGACATGGGGAACAATGTGTTAGGTCACTGACCCTCCATAGCAACCAGACTGGTTACCATAGCAACCAATTTTGCATGTACCTATCTCAGCTCAGGAAAATCATAGAGACATGGGGGTTGCTGTAATTTACTCGTAATTATATGGGGAACAATATATTAGGTCAGTGACCCCTCCATAGCAACCACACTGTTACCATAGCAACCAATATGGCGTATCTCTATCTCAGCTTACGAAAGTCATAGAGACAAGGGGGTTGGTGTCTTTTACTCGTGTTGACATGGGGAACAATATGTTAGGTCACTGACCCCTCCATAACAAACAGACTGGTTACCATAGCAACCAATTTTGCATGTACCTATCTCAGCTTATGAGAATCATAGAGACATGGGGGTTGGATTATGTTATTGTTGCGGAATTGACAACATTTAAAAAAAATAGGTATTAACGGTACCAACGCAAGCCAACATCGAAGTTTGCGTGCAAACTTTAAAATCTAGTTATTATTCTTCTTCTTCTTCTCTTTTCCTACGTCAAAATTTTACAGAGCTTCTCCTCCTAGCCCGTTCGAGCTACAGCCACGAAACTTTCCACGGTCGTCCAAGCTGTTCCCACTCGAGTTGCTATGTCTTTTCGAACCGATTTGACCAGCGGTTTCCGTAAAAATTGCGAATTTCGGCCCAAAAATCGCCCAAGTCATTCCCTATAGGAGCCCTAGAGTGGTGATGTCATCGCCCACTCTAACTTTGAGCAAGCTCAGTCTTGTTGATTCTTGCACTGTTTTCTTCACTAGAAATTAACCTTTACACACACATTTTATATCTAAATGGTAGAGATTTTTGTCCTCTTTCAGTTGATGCTGTTTTTATTTTTAAAAAACACACGGTTTTTACTCCAGGTGGCCTAAACCACAACGAGTGCACATAATTGCTCCATTCACCTCCATTCAAATATTCTGGTGGATTCTGTTCAAAATCTCGCAGGCTATTTATAACTCGCCATAAATCATTCAAACTTTATCACAGCTTCACAAAACTTACACCATTCTCTTCTTTAAAATCTTGGGATTCTAACAGTAAAAGAAATATTTCAATACCTCTGTTCATTCTTTCGTAATGTTTATTTGTTTGAGGGTATGGATTTCTCTAAAATGAGCAGTTGCACAGAATCAAATGAAGGCTATTTGTAGCTCGCCATAATTTTTTTATTTCTAATCACACCTTCACAAAAATTACAGCATTCTCTTCGTTAGGGTCTTCTGCTTCTTACAAAGAAAGAATCATTTCGATATGTCTTACGGTTCTTCTATAATCTTTATTTGTTTGAGGCATGGAAATCGGATTTTCTCCAGCAGATTTGCCATCGTTTGAAAATCTGACAGTTGAGTCAGCTGACTCGTTTGAAAATCTGGCAGTTGATAACTCCAGGTGCAAGCTGATTTCAAATAAGTAGGTCAAAGGTGTCTCATTGACTTTCAATGGCCCATTGAAATGAATGGAGCATGAACCCCATAGATCCTAATGTAAAAGAGCTTCTGTAATTGATTGACACTGGAAAGTCATACAAGCATTAAGGAAGCAAATTACTTATCCAGCCCATCATTGCTTGTGAATTAACATAAATTAATTAAGCCACACCCACTTTTGACATAACTTTCAATGTCAAATATCTTCTAAACGGAACACAGTAGAGACATGGGGGTTGCTTTATATTATTCTAAATGAAAAGTAGATTACAACATGATGTCACTAACTCCTCCATAGCAACCAAATTGTTTACCATAGCAACTATATAGCCACATCTCTATCTTAGCTTAGGAAAATGCTAGAGACTTGGGGCTGGTAAGCTTCACCCATACTGACAGCTGAAACATATTATGTTAATGACACCTCCATAGCAACCAGACTGGTTACCATAGCAACCAATATGGCATGTCTCTATCTCAGCTTAGGAAAATCATAAAGAGATGGGGGTTGCTGTATTTTACCCGTATAGATATGGGGAGCAATATATTAGGTCAGCGACCCCTCCATAGCAACCAAACTGGTTACCATAGCAACCAATATGGTGCAGCTCTATCTCAGCTTTGGAAAGTCATAGAGACATGGGGGTTGATGTATTGACATGGGGAACAATGTGTTAGGTCACTGACCCCTCCATAGCAACCAGACTGGTTACCATAGCAACCAATTTTGCATGTACCTATCTCAGCTCAGGAAAATCATAGAGACATGGGGGTTGCTGTAATTTACTCGTATTCATATAGGGAACAATATATTAGGTCAGCGACCCTCCATAGCAACCACACTGTTACCATAGCAACCAATATGGTGTATCTCTATCTCAGCTTACGAAAGTCATAGAGACATGGGGGTTGGTGTATTTTACTCGTGTTGACATGGGGAACAATATGTTAGGTCACTGACACCTCCATAGCAACCAGACTGGTTACCATAGCAACCAATATTGCATGTACCTATCTCAGCTTATGAGAATCATAGAGACATGGGGGTTGGATTATGTTATTGTTGCGGAATTGACAACATTTAAAAAAATAGGTATTAACGGTACCAACGCAAGCCAACATCGAAGTTTGCGTGCAAACTTTAAAATCTAGTTTATTATTTAAACTGTTGTCACAATTAAATTGGTTAAACATACTAGTAATAGTAGTAGTTGTAGTAGTAGCAGTAGTAGTAGATGTTTTGTAATTTGCTACAAAAACAATGGTACAGTGTAAATGGGAAAAAAACACATAACAGATAATAAATATTACTATTTAAACCCTAAACTTTGGAGTTGGAAAGTTATGGTAATAAACATAAAATAATTAGTTTTTTAAAGTTCTGTAGTTTTTTTTACAGTGTACAAACAATTTTGAATGAAGGCCACCACAAAGTTTTACCTTAATTACCTTAACATAACACCTGATCCAGTTATGTCTTCAGGATAGTTATAAAAGGGCAGGTCAGTGGGAAGCATTGATACAACAACACTAAGAAGAGTCTGACACACCTGGTTAAGCAGCAAATACCTTAAGGTCTGATTAGTTAGTTTTAGGTATTTTATGTAGTAAAAAAGGATCTGAAACTTTATTTAAACATCACATCTTTCACATCTCCCCTTTCACAGTGTGTTGATCAAGGTGTAAATCATGTGTAAAGGTGACATATTGAATTGTGAACATTAGTTCATTTGCAGCATATACTTTAAGTCTCTTGCGTCATTGCACAATTCTCAATTACCACCACCTCTTCTCCAACAGTAGGGGTTTTGAAACCAAGTTAAAGATCATTAACAGGAAAGGGAATAAGGATTCAGAAGAATTACATGAGACAAATCCTGTTTTTGCTCACAGTCAATATTCTCTTGTCTGCACACTTTCAAACATTCACTACTTTGCTCTTCTTTTGCAGACGTTTAAATGAACATTCAAAAAAGTATATTATGACATTTTTTGTAAGACATTTAGACTAAATTTAAATACCTGCAAATTTAAGTCAATTGAAATTTGTATAAATATTTTTGTGTACAGATATCAATTTGACTATTTACTTATAGTATACAATAAACCAAAACATTTACATTTCACATTTGCATTAAGCAGACACTTTTATGCAAAGTGACTCACATATTGGGAGAAAACCCAACAAGCAGTTTGTTACAGAAGAGTTTCCAGCTGTTTAAAATAATGCTTTAGAAGGTTTTTTTCCCCCCGTAGAAGTCTCAGCAGGCTTTTCCACTAAGTAGAAATGAAGTGACCCCTTTATAGTTTAATTTTTAATTCCAAATATAATGTGTAAGTTTCAAAAAAAGGAAATTAGCTTTGACATTTTTTTGTTTCAAACAAACAAGAGTTATGGCACATAATTTGCAAGGTAATTCAAATTAAAATGGAAGAAAATGCAGTTTCATTTTACAGACCTCAAATTGTGCCATCAGTGCCATCTAGTGGTAAAAAGAAGGGATAACCCTTGTAAGTACAAGACCTGTGATATTCAGTCATTCATTTTCCTGCCAGCTTATTCCTTTTCGGGGTCACGGGGGTCTGATGGTGCTTTTCTCCAGCTCACATTGGGTGAGAGGCAGGGGCACACCCTGGACAGGTCACCAGTCCGATCTGTGATATGGCTTGTGCTTTTCAAAGTTATGGTACAAGAAAAGTACAATGGGAGAAAAAGTGCTTGGAATAGTTTGTACGGTTCAAAAAAGTTTGGTCTGTTTTCATTTTCACCTTATTTTGACCTTGTCTTTACTTTTTTTCTCAACACAAAATGTACTACTTGACTTTTTTTTTTACACAATTTCAGGTTTTTGGGGAATTGTGTAAAATTTTTGGGGGATAGTGGTTATATTGGTAGAAGGATGTTGGAGATGGAGATGCCAGGCAAGAGGTCAAGAGGAAGGCCAAAGATGATATGGATGTGCTGAAAGAGGACATGAAGTTAGTTGGTGCAAGAGTAGAGGATACTGAGGACAGAGTTAGGTGGAAACGGATGATTCGCTGTGGCGACCCCTAAACTGGGAACAAGCCGAAAGGAAAAGAAGAAGAAGGTTTTTGGGGAATTATTGTGTAATGGAATGAAAAAGAATTTGTAGAAAAGGGGGTTGTACTAAAAATTAAATAAAGCATTGCCACAAAATTTTTTTTAAGGTAATTTATTAAAGTTTATTTACAGACTAAAGAAAAATAAGACACAGGAAAAACCTGTGTTTGTGTTTTTGTTTTCTATTTCCCCCATTTCTCTGCTGCACCTAAGTACCACCTGTATTTAACCACCTTCTTCGCACCCTATCAGGGTTCAGTCGTGATCTCCACTTCCCCTCTATATGCATCACTTCTCCTTTCCTCATTGTCAATACTATGGTTCATGCCTTCTGACTCCCCATGTTCACTTCCTGCCTTCTTGGATCTCCTGTATTCCTTTTTGTGCTTCCTCTGGATTCTCCATCTGCTCCTGTCAACAACTCCAGTGACTGCTCTCCTTCTACTAACCTGTACTCCAGATTCCAATGCTGTCTGGTACTTCCCATTTTCAATAGGGACTATTAATCAATGCTGAGTTCCGTACCTTTTGAGAGATGAACTTTTACTGTACAGGTGCATATTAGCATGTAGATAAATCTAAATATAGCTATTCATTCTGTCTCCCTCCTTCCAGTCACAGTGTTGGGTGGATCAGTAAAAAGCTATAAAAGATAGAAAAGTCCCAGAATGGTCACCAATAATAGAGTAATAACAACCACCACAGAATTCCAAGAAACTTCAGTATATATACTCCTCTTTCTTTTGGATTTTAGTGTTGCATCAGAGTCACAATGTAGTTTTTAGCCTGGAGCCTATAATCCTGTTAAAAACCAAACGATTCATGACAACAGCAAATCTAAAAAATAATAATATTTTCAGTGTGTCAGTTGTAAAATGTTTACAGAAATGTCATTTTTCAGCCACTTTTTTGTTGCTTATTATTTCCAATGATCTTAGTGTATCCATCAACCACTGACAGCCACCCTTCAGCCTTCATTCAGTCTCTGCAGTGTCTTGTACTTTGATCGGTGGGAGAATTTCTTTATCATATGTTTATATTCAGAGGATGTTATAGCTGAGATCAACAGAAGTCAAGCGCATATATTTTAATGCTGACATGACAGAGGCTATGTGCCTAAGGAAGTGAGACAGCCAGAGCGCAAGAGCTCAGAGGTTAATGAGGACGGACAGGTTGGCATTTGAGTCGAGGAAGAGCAGAATACTCATCATCTTCTTGCTCATGTCGCCATGGAAACCTGACCTTGTAGCCTGTGATTCTTTCTACTGTTTCCAGAGGGTGTCTCATGTGCATGTTGGATCATATGCTGAACGCCAAAGGGATGGAGAAGCTGAGTGCCATCTTCACACTTCATGGTGCTCACTTGTTTCAAAGTTGATAAGAAAAAAGTGAAAACATCTGGGCATTCTCATACTTTCTCTCCATCAGTGTGTTTGAGGAAGATGAAGTCAAGATTTTGTGTTCTTGTGAGTTTTCAATCCTCCGTATCTTGCGGAAAAAGGATCCCATTTTCTCCCACGTTCCCTTGAGATCCCAGGATGCAGTCACCCGGTCTTGCTCGCTAAAAAAAAAGTATTCTGACTGATTTGGGAGGTGGAAGTGCGATAGCTGGACTCGAAGTCGACAGCATGTGGGAGTTTGGTTCACAGAGAGTTTGACTAGTTGTAATGCGAATATCTCGCCTGGCCAGACCGTGTTTCCTGTCTGCTCATCCGGAGCTATAAACGAGAAGGCCCAGCTATCTGCACAATCAGACAGTGGGCAGAGCGAGAGAACACATCTCTCAATAGCACTTTCACATGGACTGATGGGTCAGGGAACATGCCGGTCCTGACCAGTTGAGGATCAGATTGACTTGGAATTTTGGGTGATCTAGATCTACACAGTTGGCTCTATATTGTGTTTGCCCGGTTAAATAATGTTCTTATTTTGTAAATAAATTGGTAGTTATGTGTTGAATTTTTTTCCTTAACTCACAGGATGCAAGAGGGTAAATTATTTTTGAATTAAGCTTGAATCCCAAATTATTAAAATTCAATAATTTCACGAATTGATTTATATGATCAGCTATAATTATCATTTAAACCACTTTGTAAATAAATGTTGTTGATAAAACGACATTTGAGAGGAGCTTATCAAGACTAGCCGATTAAAACCAGGTGTCTCACTGCACCTCATTATATAAAGTATACACTCACCGGCCACATTATTAGGTACACCTGTCCAACTGCTCGTTAACACAAATTTCTTATCAGCCAATCGCATGACAGCAACTCAACGCACAACACTTGATGAGCTACACCAACAGTTACTACAACATCACCAGTGCCACTCGTGACATTTGTGACACCATGCAATAAAGCATGAATCATCTCAGACTGGTTTCTTGAACATGACAATGAGTTTACTGTATTCAAATGGCCTCCACCTTCAGATCTCAATCGATTTGCGATGTGGTGGAACATGAGATTTTTTAAGGGTCATGATTAGGGGTGTACTGATACACTCTGCTCACGGTACAATACATACCTTGATATTAAGTCCACGGTACGATATGCATCACAATATTTTACAACAATTTTTTTAATTGCAACACTATTTTTATTTAATTGTTGAAACTTGTCATCGGGAAAAAATTAATTAAAAAAGTTTTGAAACGAATCGACTGGGGTCTAGTTCGCATGCGAGCATTTGATACAATCCGTCCCCTTGGGGGCAACGTTAATGTTTGCTTAATGGTTGCTTAAGAGTGGTTAAAGGTCACTCTTCTTTTACTCTAAGTGATGGAGAGAGTTGATTTTATAATTTTTCTTGTTTAAAATATAAGTAAAGGATAATTATCTCCTAGTAAATATTCATAAACAAGAAAACAAGGTAAAGAAGTTTCAGAAGTGACTAGAATCACACTCAATCCAAGAAGCAAATACACTTAAGCTTCTAGATGATCACAGGCTCATTGTTTGAGAAAATGAACCTCCTACAGTTTCCCTCAACTTGCCACATGTTAGGCTGGTAAATGTAAGCAACCTACGCAAAACTAGATGAGGTGAAAATTGGTTTGGATGTCCTTTATAGTGTTGTGTTATTGTATGTGTACAATATTGTCATGTAATTCCATGAGAGTCAGCTGTTTCCTGTACCACAGTGAAACAACCCTTCAGTTTAATAGAAGATGATAAATTAATTTCTCCACAGGACTCAGTGTGTGCATGTAACTCAGTCATGTGTACTGTGTTTACTGTACTCCTGTCTATCATTCACTGAAAGCTGTGATTGGCTCCAGCAGAACACTTTGAAACCATGAGTAAAATGACATGAATCAGGAATGGAGAGGAAAATTATGTAAAGAAAAAAAACATACGTTGACTTAATTAACTGGGATTTTGGATGACAATAGAAATATCTGTACATACCACCACAAAAACACTGATCATAGCTTATCCAGAGGTTAATCAATCACCACATATTTTAATGTTTGCTCACTAAAAGATATTCTCGAATTGCTATGTGTGTGACAGTATAAACCTTTTGAGCCCACCCAAGACTTTTAAAAAATATATAATTTTAGGTTTTTAGCCAGATATTAAGAGAAAGAGGTTAGGAATCCATTGCTTTGGGCAAGCGTACTCAATATGTGTCAAAACTCTGTTATATCTGCTCTTCTGCTGTTATTGGGTGTAACAACATATAAAACAGTCATCATTGACTCCTAGCTACTCATGAAGGATAACTTTAACCATTAGAAGTCTCTACATGCACCGGTGCATTTGTCAATCACAGCAGCTTTTTAAATTAATTTTGATTTCAAATATAATTTGTAGGTTTAAAATTTTTTGTATTTCTATATTTTATATTTGCTTCCATATTTTTGGATTTTAATGAAAATCACAAGAGTTCTAACGCTTAATTTACAAGGTAATTTGCTTTAAAATGTGAGGAAATGTGCTATCGTCTTTCAGTTTCTTTTTACAGACCACTGAATTGGTGCCATCAAGAGGGGAAAAAAAAGGAAAAAGCTTTGGAAGTACAATACCTATGATATGGCTTGTGTTTTTCAAAATTCTGGCACAAAAAGAGCGTGGAACAGTAAATTCTTAAACAATTTTGCATTGTCTGCTTTTTGGGGGATTTAGGATTTTTCTTTTGTCTGAAGGCTGACAAAAGTCTGATAAAAAAAAAAAACAAAAAAAATTACAGTGTAAAAAATTACAAAAATTACTTCTCAGAATTGTTCTTTTTGTACAATTTCAGGTTTGTTGTAGAATTATTGTGTAATGTAATGAAAAATGTTTGTAAAAAAAGAAGGTTGTACTAAAGAAAATAATATAAAGCATTGACACAAAAACAAAAGTTTTAAAGGTAATTTCATTCATTCATTCATCCATCCATTCATTCATTCATTCATTCATTCATTCATTCATTCATTCATTCATTCATTCATTCATTCATTCATTCATTCCATCTTCTAAACTGCTTATTATTCAGTTTCAGGGGTCACAGGGTCTGCTGGTGCTCCAGAGCACATTGGGTGAGAGGTGGGGGTACACCCTGAACATGTTGCCGGTCCATTGCAGTAAAGGTAATATAATAGAGCAAATTTTAAATTAGTCAAAACACTCAAAAAGAACCCGGACTTCTAAGGGTTGATGGAAACGTTTGATTATTTACAAAAAGGTCTGGAGCTAATTTAACAATTGTATGGTGAAAATGGGTATCTCCACTTCAGAATTAATAAACAAGTTGTGTTCCACCAGCCATTTCTACTTGACCTACTAGGCTTTTCGTAATCTGTATCTCCCCGAGTCCATTCATCCGTACACTCCTCTGAGCACACTGAGCTCTTCTTGGCTCAGGTCTGCACGCTGTTGACTGAATTCAGGATCCAAATCAAACACTGGCAAAATATCTGATATGGCAGTACTCATGCACACCATAATTTATCGAAACTCCATTCAGACATTACAAATCAAATGTTTTTGTTTATTTATTTAAAAACACATTTACTGTGTAAGTGGTCACTGTGAGTAATTGCTCGTATTGTTATCCCAAAGTGAAAGACACATACAATTGAATCCCTGCATTCAGATTTCATTCAAAATATCCTCGCTGGAAGAACATAAACAACCCATGCAGAGCGGAATAAGCAAACAGCCATTAATTATGAACATTCAGAAAAGGCAAATAATCTGAAACAAATGTGTCGAGGAACAAACTGCGAAATGAGAAAAGACCATGCATCTGCACACAAGGAACCCTTGTTCCGCCAAGACATTAGCAACATGTAAATGAACAAGCCACTGGCTTGTGGTCTCATGTGTTTATTTTTACTGTATTGAGAGAGAAATTCTTGTTAGAGTCTTCTTGACCTTCTCACAAGGCTCAGTACATTTATCTAAAGACACTCACACGCATATGCAGACAGCAAGGTCGGTTGAAGCCATTACACATATTTCTTCATTAGTGGCAAAATTGAGGCCTCACAATGTCACACTACGTTGGGAAACAAAACACACACAGGAACACTCAAAATAGTTGCAGAAACAGAGTTACAGGGCCAAACTGAGTCAAAGAGATAAAAAAATATATATAAAAAAGTTATGTTTTGAATGTGAATCATAAAGAGATGGTTGTTACTCAACTAGAATCCACTGGTCTGGGCAATCAGAGATCTCATCAGAGAGCAGATGAAGGTGAGAGATCCTGCTAGGACTCTTATTGAATGAAAGAGGAGGATCTGCTTATAAATAAGCTTGTTGGAGAGGGGGCAACTTTCATTTGTGTTTTTTGTGTTGCAAGAAACTCATACCAGTAAAACGAGGATAAAGAGGATGAATATATACACTGCAATCAAATACTGTGCTGATCCTGTTAATGCTTCCTCATCTTATCAACTTGCTGTGAGATAGTTACTTTTAAAACACAATATACATCCAGTTGATGTGTTTATATATTATATTTATTTGTGTTTATTAGGTCAGTAGAGTTAATTTATTTATTTCTATTTCATTCTTTTAATGTGACACTTTTTAGTTTAGTGGACCTTTTTGCCACACTAACCTCCCACACCTTCCAACCCTTTATCAGAAACCCATAGGGAAGTCACTAACTACAGCCATATTTAGACATATATCAAACCCTAGAAGTTCCTTTACCTTTAAAATAGTTTTTTTCTATTTTGTTTTTAAGTGACTTCAAAGGGTTAAACCACATACTGGGCCAACCCTTTCAGAAGAAGGAATACATTTAACCCTCCTCCATCTGCTCTGATCTCACCCACATGCACAGGACAATGATCCAAGACCATTTCCATTGATTGAAATTAATTTATTCGTGCCAGCACACCAGGTTTGCCATCTATTAATTTCCCTTTATTAAATTTCACACCTTCACCCTTGAAGTTAATTAAAAGAGTGAGAGAAGAAGGTGCGGTATCACTCAGCCTGATGTCCTTTTTCTTTCACTCCCCTCCTTTCTTCATTCCCTTCACCTCCATCTTTGTATAAACAATCTCCTAATCACTTTTAAAACAGCCACACCACCATTGTGCCGCTCTTCTCTTTAACAACTTCATGGACAGCCCAATTTTCCTGTCAGACTGGAACCTGATAGACTCATTTCCATAAACCCTAATCTGTCTTTCTCTCCTCAGCTCCTAGATTGCTGTCTCTGACTATTGTAAAGTGACGTTTGAAAGCTATTTGAAGACTGACTTACAGCTGAGACAACCTAAGAGAGGCTGAAAGTGAATGTATTGAGATTGTTCTGTTTTTTTTTTTTGCTTGAGATAGGAGTCGCCGTTGTTATAGCTGCAGAAACTCCGACATTCAGACTGACAAGTTGCATTAGATTAAAAAAAGCGATTTCTATTTTCTGTTGTGTTCCCCATTCCCATTATTCTCAAGTACAGCGTTGAGCAGAAAAAAAGCTATGGATACATTTGTTTGATTAACACAATATACAATTTTAAAGATCGTAGTCTTTTACCCAGGGTGACTTTTGTAAGAAGTCTTTTGCAGAGTACGGGACTTAAAAATAAATAATATGGATTGTGCTTCCAAAATCGACAGGGAGTCCCCTGTTCATCCCCAAACTCCTCAGTCTTATCTTACAGCATATGGTTTGTTAAATTGCAATGTTTTTTGACTTCGTTAAACTGTGTGCACACGGCGGCCATCAAAATAACACAATTTCCCCCTAAATGGGAAGTCCCAAACTCCCAAACCAAGTATGGTACCAGTCCATGTCGGTGGGCATTTACATAACAAATCTACCGATAATGTATTTGTTTTACCAAATTAGGCATGTGTGACATGTATATGGTCCAAAACAATAAAAGTTTTCTTTCATAGCACCACCTGGTGGTCATGAGAGCTTATTTTCCTGGTTTTCATTTTTAATGTGCTCGATCTTTCTGAAATGTTAAAAGTTGAATACGTCTCCTAATTTAGGATTGGTCATGATGCATGGTGCAACAAATGTGATGGCAGCTGAGGTGCTTGAGCCCCTTGATCGCTGCTTGCAGCTTTAGTAATATATTGTTATTTTTATTTAAATCTTTAAATGATCTACCTACCTTTCAGAGCTTCAGAGAGGCTGAGACAATGGCTTTTGCATCTTTCAAGTACGACCCTCCGGAGTGCTCTGACATTGAATGTCAGATAAGCTTCTTCACTTTCTGTTTGTAAATCTAATTTAACATTTTTTTAAGCTTTGTAGAACCATAGCATTAGGTGGCAGTAATGAACATGGTTGAGAAAGCTCCTAGAGGATGAAGAAGAGTGGCTCTGATTTTTATCAGGCATGCAGTTTTTCGTCTTCGGTTCAGTGTTTGCTAAGTTTCAGGTTAAAATCACCTAAAAACTGCACCACTGCAGACTTCACACCAGATATGCCATTGGTATGTTACGTTTATGTTCATGCTTCAATATTGTAGAGAAAAAAGTATATGGTTTCCTTTGTTTATAAATGTTTATCTTTTCAATTCTTATCAACCTTTTTGTACCTTGAATATTTTCACTTGAGTTGAAACAGCATTCTCTTTGTGTTCCATTCCAAGTTTGGCCAGACAGTGGGAACCTTAGAAAACTTGACAGTGTACACTTGAATACACTGTCTATTGTATATTTATTAGTTTTTAATCGTGTATATAATGAGTTTTATTTGTTGCTACTGTATTGACCTTGTCTTTAATCTGTCAGAATTGACAAGGGGTCATTGACGTCTTCACTTCTATTTCCTATAAACTCAAATGAACTCTGCTAAGGTGATATGTAACCTTTACAGAACAGCACAGCGACAGAAGGCCTCTGTGTGTTAAACTTTACAGAGAAAAGCCTCAAAGCACATCTGCAGAGCTAGTGAAGGGGGGAATATGGAGACAAAGCTTAGAGAGTCTCTTTTACCCATAATGCCGTTCTGCTGCTGCCCATCTGCTTTCACTTGAGGTAATGGAGTGTTTAGGGCAGTAGTGGCCATTATTTCTTCATGCACAATTTACCAGCCAACCCCATGCAGACCGTCAAAAGGGGACATTTTGAAGGGTTCCACTCTATAAAAGAAAAAAAAATGTCTTTGAAGTTATTTATTAAGATGTTTTAAATAAGTTGTTATATTGTAAATTTGTAAAAAAAAAAAAAACTAATAAAAAAGTACACCTGGGAGTAATGAAACAAATCGGAACCAAGACGGCAAGGGACAGGCGGCAGAGAAAAAGAGAATGAGCGATCATGTGACAGAACTCCGATCACATGACCAAGGCATTAATACACAGACTGCTACAAAATGTATTTGGTTGATCTTATCTGGGTTAATTGAGTTAATTTTAACATGTTACATATTTCTGTTTAATTGCACACACTAATTTTTAGAAGTACTTTAACATATATAATGTTTTTGAATAACATTAACATACAAAAAACTGTTATTTTCAAGGTCAGTACAGTTGACAGAGTGTTACGATGGAGTTTTGCTTACCAAGCGAAGTAATAAAGGGATTCAGAGTTGGAAGATAAAAATTGACATGACAGAGATAAATGACAGGAAAGAGATCAATATCTTTTTGTGGTTCTCATATTTCCTGATCAAAATTGCCTTATTGAATTTCCGCACACTTACAACTCTGCTGATCTCACATGACTATTGCAACTTAAACAAGTTGAAAGTGGTTTAAAAGCACATGCTTCTGATGTTGCTTCAGAGGTCAGCTCAAATGAAACAGCAATGAAATAAATGAAGTCAAACTTGTCTTTGATTCTCTCTGCTGCTCATCGGTATCATCGCCTCTCAAACTAAATGTATTCAGAGAGAATGATGAAAGAGAGCCTTCATCAGCACCTCGATCTGTAAAAAGATTTTTCAAGAGGCCAAGCGAGAGATGGAAAGAAAGTGAGGGGAACAGAAAATGATAGCGTAGTAGTTAAAACGTGGTTTGAAATGTATGAACACATTATCCACTGATCTGTCATAAAACAATGCTTCTTTCTATTCAAGTACTTATATTATATTATATTAAATCCATCCAGTGCATTCATTTTATTCAGAAGCATGATCTGGAGGCAGAAAATAAATCATTTGTGCTTGTCAAGGATATTTCATAAGAAGTGACATGAAAAGATTTACTTTACGCTGTATTCACTTTTAAGTACAACTTTAAATAGAAAGTAGAAAGACTTAATAGAAACCTTGAATAGAAAGTAGAAAAAAACTCAATTTGACATTACTTTTAAATTTAATTGTTGAGTACCTCCCTAAGATTGCTTTTAAATGTTGCTAGCTTTAAATACACTCTGAAAAGTCAACAGCATATAGTAACCACAAACAATAATGTATAACTAGAAGACAATAGTTAGCACACAATCTTTGATGTGGGATTTTAAAAGAGCGGTAGATTTTTAAAAATATGCCCTTTATGTCTAGGAGTGATAAAACCTTACCCCATTTATCAGTGATTTTCCTTAGCTGAGTTATAGGTTTTTAAAAGGGATTGCTGGGGTAAACAATCTAGTTACTAGGGTGGAATTAATGATGTAATTAATCGGTACCCTTCTCATTATAAGTAAAAAATACCAATTCCTATGTTCCTATCATTTTCTGGAGTTCTGATTTGGTTGTTAGTGTAAAAAGTTTAGTTCCAATGGAGGAGTCAGTGACATAAGTATTACAAACCAACGATGAGAAAATAAACCAACATCTTGGTCTCATTTCTAAAGCTGAGATAGAGATATGCTAAATTGATTGCTATGGTAAACAGTGTGGTTGCTATGGAAAAGTCATAATTTAATGTTCACAATGTCTCTAGTAAGCCAAAGCTGAGATGGAGATTTCCCAAATTGGTTGCTATGCTAAAGTGTCTGACTGCTATGGAGGGGTCAGTGACAATATAATGTTCACTTTGTCACTTTGGGTTTTATAAGCAAACCACCATGTCTCTATCATTTACCAAAGATGAGATATATTTTAGAAATATTGGTTGTTAGGGTGCTGTCAGTGAGTAAGTTGTTACTATGATGAATGTAAACAAACCTTGATTGTTTTAACCCACTTCTGAATACTTTTGGACAATGCTTAGCATGCTCTTGTAAGGACTTGTGACCTGCACAACTGTAGCTTCAACTGTGTTTTTACAAGCCAACAGAATTATTTTCATGATATCTGGTGAGGCAGAAACATAAAAAATAATTATTTTAAGCTTAAAACCAATCTAGTTTGTAATGTGTCTATGCAGTTAATCCCATGCTGAGTGTATGTGAGCAGGTCGGCAGACTGTGCAGGCTTTTATTGGCCCTCAGTGACTGTAATTGGACAGAGATACAGTAACTGGGTGGGGGTAGTTTTGGTGTAAGTGCACATTGCAGAAGCTTTATACGTAAACTAATGACTATACACTCTGGAGAAACTGGGAAAACACCTCCATTATGAGAAGCTAACCCAGCGTAAAAGCGTTTCATAAAATGTTATCTAACATCGTATGAGAAGAGAGACAAAGGGAGAGGGAGGTAGGTTTAGCTTCATTAAACTTGTTATCAAAAGAAAAGAGAGGAAACAGACAATAAGAGGAAATTACTGGAGAAATGTTGGCTTTTATGAAATAAGCATTTTCAACCAAGAATATTTGTAATGGAAATGGTTAATAAAGAATGTGTGCAGCGAAGTGTTTCTTGTGAGATGAAGGAGATCTACCAAAAGACACATGCTGTGGTAACTTATTAGCTCTGAAAGGATATACATTTCTACAATATTGTTCGCTCCTGCTTATTGTTTATGCCGTCGGGGGTGAGGGTAGTGTTGTGAACTATACACACAATCGAAAGGACACCCTGTTTCCACTAAATTTCTTTACGAACAACAAAGCACAAAACAAGCCCACAACATAAAACTCCTCGAATACATATTACAATGTTTTTACAAAACAAATCAAAGGTAGAACCAGATACCAAACAATAATTAACACTTCAAGCAGCTAAAAATCTAAAAACCCTCATCTAAACTACTGCCCAATACAGGCAAAAGAAAACGAAAACCAATTTTCTTGTCACATATGTCAAAATTAGTATGTTATCAATGTATTTCTAGTGGCGCTATTGCGAGTGTACATTCTAGATGTATTCAGACATAGACTTGAAGTAAAAAAAACCTTCACATATGCAATAAAATAAGACTGATGGAGTTTGGAGGTGAACAGGTGAAAGCGTAAAGTATGACAAAATTGGCCATTTTTAGGGTTGTTTGTGAGCTTCCTGACGTTTGGAAATGTGATCCATATTACTTCTATTCAAGTCTTGGCACACAAATTTCTTTCACCTACAACAAACTGTTGAATTGCAGTAGGTAGCTCTATACAGCTATTTTTTAATGCTTCAAACCCCAATCAGAAGTAATTTTTTACCAGTTCTTACACCTGTGCGAAGTTTTGCGACTCATTTACACCTTCAGAAATGCACCAAAAGCCACAAAATACTCTGAGCACTGACAATAGGGTTCTACGGACCTTCGTGCTCTAACACTAAAAATACATAGACCAGATCAGATGGGCAGCATGTTTTCAGTAGGACTCACAATGACAACATTTGGGTGCTCATAACGGGAATAAATAATAATCTGGACATGTGGGGTAAATGATCTAATAATCAGGTAAAAAGGTGGGACACTGCAGAACATGGGAAAGCACATGGTACAAGCAAACAAAATAATCCATGCGCTTAATAAGGAGAATGCTTTGATTTCCGAAAGTATAAACCTCCTGGTGTTTATTTTTGTATTGTTATTTTTAAGTTTACCGTTCCCTTTTGTGTTTTCTTTAGTTTACATGATCCCAAAGCTGTATTTTTAAATTCTCTATTCTACTAATACTCCAACTCAAACTCTTACAGTAGCCATATTTCCATCCAAATATTCAACTAAAATTAATGTACAAAACTGGAATATCGCATAAATTATTTGGGTTAAAAACCACAGATTTCATTCAGGTTCAAGAAAACAAAATCATCCCTTCCTGATAAACTGGGGCCAAATATCAAAAGTAAAATGGAAGTTACCAGGTTATACAATAACTTACGAAAACATAGATGAAACGTAATATGTCATTTTGGATACAGGGGACTGGTTTTTGGTAACACAGCCGGTCTGGCTGGTGATGATCCTGAACCACTTTAATGACAGACTTTGGCAGTGGAATTTTTCTCTAATCATATAAAAAGTTTATTTTTTATTTTTTATTCCAAAATGTGCATAAAAAATGTGCTATTGTGTACTTTCGGTGGGATTAAATGATCAGTAAGTCCATTTTTTTATTTCATAATTTTGACTATTGTTAAACTTGGATGCATGTAAATAAACATTAGATTTATGAAAACTAATTGTATATGTTTGAACCACCACATATTGGTGGGTGGGTCAAAATAACCCAGGTATATTCAGGAGGGGAGAAGTTGAGTTAAATTTTAAAATAATTGAAAAAAAAAGAAACATTCTTTTTTGTCATTAGGCAGAATGGAAAATCCTATTTTATATTAAATAAAACTTAAAAATTCAAATTGGTGGCAGATGCAAGAGCGTATGGCCAATCACATATTGGCATGAAACAGAAAATCCAAACATTCAGTTTGTGTGCTCTCTGAAGTAATATGAAAGAAACCCAAACAGTACAGGGTCGATGGTGAGAGATGTTTAACCACTGGATTCTAAAAGGCAGGACTCAGAGCATGAAAGATTCATCTGCTACACTTTGTAAAAACAAGACCTGATGCTTGGGTGATCAGGGTTCTGTCACCACAGAAGATCCAATATTAGGTATACTTGGTGTAGATAATCTTGTTTGCATTATATTTGTAGTTTGTGCAAGACAATGTTGATGTTAGCTATGGGTCAGAATATATCTCAGTTGCGGAGGTTTTGTTTCTGCAGTAATTTTGCTAGCACGCCTGTGTAACTATGAGCAGAGATGTGTGAGCTTTAAGACACGTGTGTGATATTGATAATGCGTGTTATAAAGTAGTTTGCTTAATATATTGCATTCTAAAATCCAATGTAATCCGTGGCTGCAGACGCATTAGCAAAGCACATCTAGAACCATTAGCCACACTGGGTTGTTATGTTTGTGCTGTGGGAGCAGAATCCCCCGAGGAGCTCTGGACTGCTCCCAATAAGAGCCCTGTTTGACCCACTTCACATCTCAAAGCTTCAGACTCCAGAGACACACGTACACACACCCAGTGACTTCACTCAGCATGTGTGTATTTGTGTGCCCACCAGAACTCTCTCATACATCAGCGCAAAGCAGATGACTCCCACAGGATGGGAGGAAGAGAGTGAATTGCCCTTCTCTTTCTCTCTTAGAGCTGTAGATCAGAGCTTTAGGTCTGGGCAGAGAGAGAAGTATACCATGTTCTTGCTGTACTCAAACTGATTAGAAAGCACAATTTCCAAAAGGCAAGCTCAGCAAAGATTTTTGCAGCCTGAGAGAAGGAGGCGACCCTTGTTTTTCCAGTTTTCTTTGAACTGTTCTGAAGTGACATGGTGTCGCATGGTGAGTGTGTCGTTATACTGTGGGATTAGACGTTGAGTGTTGTTGATTTATGTTTTCATGCTCTGCAGTGAATCTTTGGAGCAGATTCAGATTTGCAACAGTGGTGAAGGGCTTCATGCACTCCTGTAGATCTTTGACATTGAGTAATGGTGTGGACATGAAGCTTTTTCACATTTTTGTAAACATCTGGACGGAAATGTGCAGGTCGATGTGTTTCTACAGTATCTTTTCATAAATAAACTATACATTTACAGCACAGTTAACAGTATTTGTCCTGATCATGAATCTAATACAGTTCAAATTGTAAGGGAATGCGTAAAAATGTTCTTAAGCAGTTTGATTCTTTGGTGGGGCATTGGTGTTATAGTCAATTTAAAAGTACTTTGTATAAAACCGACTGCAGAGAAGTCCAGAATCCTTCACTTTGGTGTAAATATAGATGAAGTCAAATGCAATGATCTGATCATTTCCAAAGCTGCCACCTTCACCTTTTCACCGCATTGGGGTCTTTGTTCTCAGGTGGCTTCCTGTCTCTAGAGGCCCTTCTTTGGCAGCATTTCCACACTCAACAAATATCTTCTGGTAACATAGAAATAGTGACATGGAGAAATAATGCAATAAACATGTAATAGTCTGTACATCCGTCCGTCCATCCATTTGTGCATCCCTCCATCCATCCACCACCCATTCATCCATCCGTCCATCTGTCAACGTGTCAATCTGTCCATACATTCTTCTGTCCACCCATCCATCAACCCACCTATGCATCCATCCATGCGTCCATTTATCCGTCCATCCTTCCATCAGTCAGTCCATCTGTCCATCCATCAATCCATCCATGCATCTATCCATTGGTCCATCCATCTGTTCACCCACCTATGCATCCTTCCATCCACCCACCCATGCATTCTTCCATCCACCCACCCATGCATCCATCCGTTTGTCCATCCATATATCCACCCACCCATGCATCTCTCCATCTATCCATTTGTCCATCCATCTTTCGACCCATCCATCCATCCATCCATCCATCTGTAGTCACTGGGTTCTGCTGGATCTTAAGTTCAAATTAGGTGAATGTGGGAACACCCTGGACAATTCAACAGCAGTGGGTTATCGAGAGGGGTGGCCAGGGTGGTTCTGAAGAAGAAGGGGGTTCTTCCCACTTAATTTTTTTTCTATTTTAGAATGTTTTTACTCTTTCACCAAACATGCATGGTGCATTGTGTCAAACAAATCTTTTGCGATTCAAACTACAGTGGGGAAATTCAATGTTTTCAAGTAGCTGGTGTTTGAGTGTGAAGCATAATTCATGAGTCAAAGGCTAAAAACGAATGAGCTTATGACTAAAGTTTAAAACTAATGACTTAAGTTTGAACGTATAAATACGCAAAAAGGCTTGTTCTAGAACCGTAAGAACATGTTGTGTCTCCATGATAAATCTCATTTTCAAGGACAACATAAACTACAATTCTTGCACTAAAGACATATGCTTAGTTATATTTTACTAAATGTGTATCCTAAACCATGATATCGAGTGCACCTTTGCTCATTCTTCGTCTAGTTTGAGTTTAAATTAAGAAACCCCAACAAATGTATTTTTTTGCACTCTAAGACTTATAGAAGCAACAACTATTAAAAAAAAATAGTATAACAGAATGCCATTGTGAATACTTGGTGGTGTGCGCACTTCACATTCACAGTCCGAAGTACCTTTTGCAAAATGATTTTAGATTTCCATGGATTCGAATTTACACTCTTTTGCCAGTTTCCATACCTGGGTAAAATTTTGGATTTTTTAAAAGAAAATATGAATGATACAAAAATGTTGCATTATCATTCAGCCACCTATAAGTACACTATTCATCGATGGGGAAATACACCATCTTGGGCCCAATGAGTCCTTTTCCTAGGTACAATGGCTAGGATGTGGCTGCACTATTTACTGCATTCTTTTACTGAATTAATCAATAATTCTTTGATTTATATAATTATATTCCTTATTTATCCTCATAGATTTACTGTTAACTGTATTATTTTGTCTTGCAGTCCCTGTTGATTCTCTTAGTTTCCAACATGTCCATATTTAGACTTTGCATCGGAAGAGGTGATTTACGCAGGTTTTAGAGCATATTAAAAAACTTTGCACCTCATGGGGTAGAATGTAGCACTCTAGCTGTGCTGAAATCGATGGATCTTTTTATAGCTTCACATGTCTTCACTGAAACATCAGTCACACAGCATCTCACTGAGACATCCAGACTTTCTTAGTCAGCTTAAGGCCACATTGTATGGAAGCATAACAGTGTTGTATTCTCATTCAACCCTCCTTTGGCTTTTCTGATCCGTTTCTTTCTTAAAGTTCTAAGTACTCCAGATGCTGTAATTCCACAAACCCATCGCTTATAGTTTCAGCCTCACCTCTGACCTGCACTTTTCGCCAAATCAATAATATCAAACAGAGCAGAGGTTTCTTGGGGCTTACTGTGAATTATATCAGAAATATAAATCAAGTTTTACATTTGCTAGAGTGCAAAGTTCTGCTTTTTGCTGATTACAAAGCTAAACCGCGCATGTATCAGCTGATCAGATTTCTACATGCTTGATTGCCTAGAAATTACAGGGTGTATTATTTAAAGGGCTCCAGGCCTCTTGCTGCTTTTTCAGTTTGGATTTGCTGCTTCTACCAAACTTAAAACAAACTGCAGAATATTGAATAGAACCATTTCCAGCCAATTACAAACTAGCTACAGTAATGTGCAAACGTTTAAGCTAGGTGTGAAGAAATGCTGTAATCCAAGAAATAGGGGGTAATGGTTTAAATCATTTATTTTTATTAATAAACAGAATTCGGGGAACGAACAAAAGAAAAAACCTAAATCAATCAGGATTTGGTTCGACCACCCTTTGCCTTCAAAACAGCAGCAGTTCTTTTTTTATTAAAGGAACTTGGCTGGAAGGTTATTCCAAACAACTTCTGTGGATGTAGCTTTCTCACATCCTTTTTTCTCTTCATATTTCAATGATGTTGCAATCAGGGGTCTCGGGGGGCCATTTGGGAAGCCTATTGTACTCATTTACACTTGAAGGCTTCCCTTAATACCTTTGGCGGTATGTTTGTGGTTGTTATGGGGACCACCCTCAAGTGGTCAGTCGATGAATTGCAGGTTCACTCATTTCCTGTTATGAATCTGGATAGAAGCAATGTGTCTGTGTTGCGTTTTATAATATAGTTCAAAAAAAGGGAAAAAAAACATGAAAGTGATTTGAGGAATAATACATTTATGCATGTCAACAACCCAGAGGCATACACTGCGAAAGAAATATCCACAACACATTTATTAGGAGGTCTCTTATATGCAAAATCCTTTGTGCATGTAAACATACCACTTCCGCATATAAATAAAAAACGCAACCAAGCATTTATAATTGGACTGTCTGAACACTTACACCCTGACAACAAAAACATGTTGAAGGGGAATTAGTCCTAAATTGACAGCCACACACACAGTTGCATCTGCTCAGGTAAGTAATCCAGAGAAACATTGTTTCACACTGCTCTGCTAATTAATGATGAACGAACTGCTGCAGCACGTACAAATGATGTCTGATCTCAGAGGAGCGAGAACTCCTCCTGACTAACAAACACTCCATTCATATTCCCTTGCTCACTTGCATGCTCTCGCTCTCTGCCTAGGGCCTACATTTGACTCTCAGCACTTTGCAAAACACAATTTAAAAGACAAGGCAAAACATCATAAATAAACACTCTGTGCTCAACACAAGCAGCCCCTGTTCATTTACATACAAAGAGACTTTCTCCCAGTCATGGTGGAGGTTAAACATTATTCATTATTCCTGAGATTGTCATATCTACTTGTGCTTGGAGTTTAAAACCATGTCAGTGACTGAGGGAGTGTGATCTGCTCGTGTGGATCGGGAACATACTGTATTAAGACTCCATTAGTCAAAGATCTGTTACTCAGATTATCAATAGATCTTAAGTGCTTAGCGGGTATCTGACACTAATCTTTGTATACACTGCAGAACGTGAGGATCATCTGCCAGCGCTGCCTGCCAAGAGCCTTCAGTGCAGTCAGAAGACTCCATTGCATTCCATTCACTCACAGCCAGCTATGCAGGATAATCTTTGAATAATGTCCTTGGTGATTATGGCAAGATATTGTTTGGAAATGGAGCAGTTCTTCATTTATAGTGTTTGACATACTGTTTGGTGTGTCAAATCCAGGCTGAAAAAACAAAACATGCTATATGGATCTTTGCATCGTACTTTGCATGATGATTTTATCCAAAGCAACTTGCATTTCAAGGATTGGGCACATTTTCTTGCTTCTCCTTGGGGTCTTTGCTTTGCTAGCGCAATGCTCTAATGACTGGATGGGATATAGAGGATTTGTTGTGTGAAGATTTTATAACGAATTTCGGGAGGAGTTCTCAGGACTTGCCATCGGTGTTATAAATCATGCTAATCAGTGCTATGTAAACCTAACCAATTTATCATCCTTAGAGTCACCCCAACACAAGGGGTATAAGCTACAGATCCTGGACAGCTTACCTAGCATGTGTGCATCTATCATATATAGTCATGTTAAAAGACAGGTCACTCAGCCTTTGATCCATAGAGGTTTGGATGTCGATGCAAGGAGGGTCCTCCTTTGCCCTGAAGGCGTGTGGGCTCCCAGGAGGGCTTAGAATGCCCTATTTCAATGTCAGCATGGTTCCTCCTGCCAATGCATGGTCAGGTACTTGGCTGCTCCTTTGGCGAACAGATGTCTGTATTGGGTTTTCATTGCCACAGTCGATTGCCCTGCTCCTTTAGTCTTGTTACTTTGAGCAACTCTGAGTTCTGCTGTTTTGTTCTTGGAGACTGTTTGCTTACCTGGACACCTTCAGCGATTGAATAGAATTTCTGTTTGTTTGTTTTTTTACGTTATTGACTGTGGAAACTGCATTTGGGCTTTGTCAGAAGTCTAGTCCTGACAATTGGACACTACTAGTTTTATATTGGCTATACGCTAATTTAAATATTAATTTAAATGAGTAATTAACTTTGTAAATTAAAATGACATATTTTTCTGTTGAATGATTTTGAATCAGTGAGGTTTTTTTAACTCAAGCTTCCAAAAGTCCCAGAAAAGAACTAAAATGAGAGGCAGAGGATCAAGAGGGGCAATAAACTCATGTTCTCAAAGGTAAACCATTTGAATTAGTAACAATTATAATTGGAATCTAAATGTTAAGAGTTAACTGGATTTGACTTCTCGATCCCATGGATCCTGCTGTTTGTTGTTGTTGTTGGTGTAATTGCCCTTATGCTGCTGTACAAACAGAATTTCCCCATTGTGGGATTAATAAAGTCCATCTTATCTTATCTTACCTTATTAAAATATCAGAACGGTTAAACCACTACCAAAAACAAAAATAAAAAAATGCTTGATATTGATCAGGAAGTGAAATTACACTTTCTCCAAATGTTGATAATCAAGTAATCTGACTTTTCAATTATGAAATGCAAAAACAAACACTTTTAGTAGTATTAATATTGATTTCTCCAATTAAAAAGTGCTAATTGAAGGCAAGCTTTCCCTTGGTATCCGACAAAACAGATGTGAACTGTAGTCAGATCTAGAGTCTGGAGAGAATCTTGCCCTTAATTCATTCGAATTACAAGCCTTTGCTTATAATGCTTGGCGACTGGAACCATCCAGACGTTACAGATAGGAGTAAATAAACAAAAGTACAAAACTGCTCAGAGAATGTAACCATTTCTAGTTAAATACAGACATGCAAGTAAAGGTTAGAATGCCGTTTTCAGCAGTGTAAGAGCAATGTGTGCATGTTAAACATCTCAAAATCGTATTCTGTTTTATTCATGACCCTGTGGGGTTATAGGTTCTTCATTAGTCACGGATGCATAAACTATGCATTAGTTTAGCATGGCTTTATCAATATTAGAGCAAATATTTTATGAAAAGATTTTTTTTCTTTTAGGTGAATGTCAGTGGTTCATCATTTCAGATGGGTTAGAGATCATTCAACCATATGGGAATAATGCAATTATAAGTTCTGAAATCCTCTGCTGTAATGGAACCACAACCCCATGTTAATTCTACAGTCTGGAGATTTTGTTGTATCGCTCAAAACAGCAGCAATGATAACCCCCTTATCAACATACAACATTTATTTTAACCCTGTTTTATAACAAACAAATCGAAAGAGTTGAGACAAAATATCAATAAATCCCCCAAAAGGTCAAAACAATGTGAAGCTTTTTGTGCCATTGTGCGTTTTTGTGCAAAAACTTTGAAAACACAAGCCTTATCACAGGTATTGTACTTCTTCTTTTTACCTCTAGATGGCACTGATGGAATTAATATTTGGTTCTGTAAAATAAAACCAAAAGACGGTGGTGCATTTTTGGTCATTTAAAACAAAAAGTAATAATTTTTTTGAAACCTACAAGCCTTGTATTTGAAATCAAAGTGTCGGAATTGCTGATTTGCATGATTCCTACTATATTAAAGCAGCCACTGTGATTCGTTAACACAGTGGTGCTTGCAGAGACTTCTACGGGTTAAAATTTCTCAACGTAATTGTCCTTTAAGGGAAATTAAAAGATAAATGGTACATCAGGAATTTTACATCGGGAAAGTTACAGTTTTCTTCTACATTAATAAAAAGAATTCCTGTGATGCACACTGCCAGGAACGCGGCACTTTTTTGGCATTTCATCATGTAAAATGAATATTAAGATGAAAGCATATCACCTTGTGAAATAATTCTTTGAGCAATGACAGAATAATTGTATGTGTTCAATGGTAAATTTAACCAGAACACAAGTCACTGATGTAAAAGAGTGAAATCAGAAGAGTAATGTTCAACCATATTGACCAGCAGCAATAAGCTGTCAGCCGTGGCTATTCAGGTTGATCGCTCAGAATTATGCTTCCTCGCTCTAAATCACCCAGCCAGACACAGCTCACTGTAAATTATCAAATGGTGGCAAATCAGGTGTCGATGTGTTAACCCTGCAGTTACACTCGCTCCTATCCAGCCTTGCAAAACCATGAGTCTCTAGTGGCAAAGCTGGCATTGCACAATCCACGCAGCATAGCAACATAAACCTCAGCTCTCACGGATCAACTTAACAAGCACGCCAATTAGCAGGTAAACTAACCTAGCTGTCTAAAGTGCCACAAGCCTAAGGGAACTTTTAAACGTGTTCCAGGAAATAAGCAGCTAATGAAGTCAGGTGGGCAGAGCTACATGTCTCATTGTCAAAAAATAAAATAAATAAAAAATTAAAAATGTATAAATATGTAGGTTTTACCATTCCGTATTCTTCCTTAAACCCACACATTTTTACATTTGCTTTGTTTTAATTCATTGTACTTTGAAGAAGTGAGTGTGTAATGAATGTTAACCTATTTTACACTTCTGTCATCACTGAATAATTGATGTTACACAGGCGTGCTGAGAAAGAAATCATATGTAGACATATTAAAATAACTTTGCAAAGATAAAATAAAATTGATCAAAAAAAGAGAGAAATTAAAGAGCTAGCTAGCGGAGGCCCCTAGGGTTTAGCTTCATATTTAAATGAGGAGATAAAGGAAGACAATAAGAGTGAATGAGGAAGAGAGACGGAATCTAGCTGAAAGATTCACTATAGCTTGCCACGTAAAGAATGAGGGGGCGAGAGACATTTTTAACGTGTAATGTAAATGTAAAATGTTAAAATGCATAGTTTATTACTTTATTTTTAAGTGAAATCAAATACTGTGTTTATTTGGGTGGATGTTTATTTATTTGTTTATGGAACATAGTGTATTTTTATTGACTGATTGTACGAATCTTTTTGTAAGCTTCATTTAGGGTTCCTTATTTGTTTGTATATCATATTGTATGTTTACTGAATAAAATTACGTGATGATTATTATTAGCTTGCATTACTATTATTAGTACTAAAGTTTGTTCAATTTAAAGATTTAGCAATAAATTCTTATAATAATACTTATTTATATTATTAAATAATTACATTTAAATACATAGGCTACTTTAATCATTATATTTTCCTATATATATACTATATTATTATTGTGGGGCAGCACAGTGGGGCAGTGGGTAGCACTTCCGGGTAGAAGGTTGTCGGTTCGAGGCTCGCTGGTGACCTTCCTGGAAGTAGTTTGCATGTTCTCCCTCTGCTTGCGTGGGTTTCTCCGGATACTCCGGTTTCCCCCACAATCCCCAAAAACATGCAGTTAGGTTAATTGAATAATCTAAATTCCCCTTAGGTGTGCATGTGTGTGAATGTTGCCCTGTGATGGACTGGTGAACTGTCCAGGGTGTACCACCGCCTCTCCCCCAATGTGTGCCGGAGATAGGCACCGGCAGACCCCCGCGACCCCAAAAGGGAATAAGTGGGAATGAAAATGAATGAAAAAATGAATGAATATTATTATTGTTATTATTTAAAAAAAATATTTTTGTCATCTTCTTTGTTTTATTTGATTTAATAATACTTTTTTTTATCGACTTGAAAGCTCTGGCATTACAATGTTTTTTGTCATGAAGCTGAACTTGAGAAAGAGAGAGAAATTTTCATTTTATTCAATTATTTATTTCTAAATATTTTAAGCAAATTAATGAACAGACAGACAGAGACAGACAGACAGATATGCATTTTATATACTTTTTATTTTGATTATTGATTTTGGTGAAAGCTTTGGCATCCAATGCTTGTTTTTATCGTGCCGATAAAGCTGAATTGGAAAGTGAGCATCTTTGAGATTAATACGTACTGATTTGAGATTGATTTCTGTAATAAAATAATCATTTTTCCTATAGGAGCAAAGATAATTGTGATTAATGAACAACAGATAAATTCATCGGGTTGCTTGATTCTCTGTCGCAGAGTTTAACCCTTCCTTGGAATTGCAGCTCCTTTATTCCATCCCTCAATTTTCATGAAATCATCCTCAGAGAAAGTGGATGCTGGATGAACAGCCCCTGCATGACGATCAAACAGGAGTTTGAACTTGTCGCCTGGATGAATTCTGCAGAACGTCCATGTGTTTTTCATGAATAAACGCAAGCCTGCTTGTAAACCTACAGCAGCCCTTTGATATGAAAACTCATCTGCAGAGAAGAAGCTGTTGTACTTGTCGACACGTAGAGTACAGCTGTGCACATGCGATTGTTATGTTGCAGATGACAAAAAGAAGCATGCGATATATGAATCCATCTAGAAGATTTTGTGGGGGAAACACCAGGGGAGTTTCTAATGAGGATGTTAGCAATTAGCCGTTCAGAACCAGCCAAACATGAAAAAAAGAAACAGTGTTGTGTTCACGATTTGGGTTAAACGACAAAGCCAAATCTCAAAGCAAAACTGGTCTGCTAGAGTAATCCCCCGAGAACCCAGCTTTCACATGAAGCTCTAGTTCTGGTTAATGCCATTAGCTGCAGTTGAGCCACAGACTGCAAGCAACTGTAAAATTAGCTGAGCGCCTCATGCTCAAAGCATGCCGGCATTAGCAGGAGGCTGAATTAATTCACTAAAAGCTCTAAAATCAGGAGGGTTATGCCGGATGAAACCCTGCACCGTTCACCAGCTCCGACCACAAACATCAGCAGAACCTGTGTGTGCGTGAGTGCATGTGCTTAAGTGAGATGGATGACTTCAGCCCTGAAAGAGGACACCTGCCCCACTCGCAAAGCTCATGACAAGTTACAGCATCCCGAGCAGGTTTTGCAGGCTTCAGGACACATAGAGGACAGACGTCACAAATTTGCACCAACACGACTTGTGCCAGCTTCCCTTTGACACACAGCCATCCCACTCACATCCCGGAAGAGAGAAAGAATAAGTAGCTTTTATTTTGATTTCAAAGGGGTCAAACACCTGCACAACTATCCCCAGGGGAGCGGAGAGATGGAGTATGAAGGGAAGACGGAATGAAAAGGAAAAAAAGAGGGCTGATGTGATGAATAGGCCTGACTGCGGCTGCTGGATCGAAACGATTGATCGGTACCGCCACTGACTGATAGTTTCACCTTCCGTCAAACACTCAGGGAGCACAAGGAGAGACAGAGTCTGATGGAGGACTAGAGTAATGCTGGGTGGGTTTTGGTGGGGAGGCATCTGTAAATTAATCTAATCCTTCAATACATCAAACGAATCTCAGCACCTGAGTTATTCAACTGCCACAAACACTGAGGATGATTTAGGTCTCTGGCTTCACTTAGAAAATTCACATTTATATATTCTATTCACTAACTTTCTTTATTTAACATTCTGACATGTTAAACTACTTAATCTCTGTTCTGTTGATCATGGTTTTCAGGCTGCAAGAAAGAGAGAGGGAATTGGGAATTGAGCTAGGGAATTGATTGACACATTGATAACAAAGTGTACATTTAAATTTAATTTTTTTAAATGTAATGATATACTAAAAGCTAAAGCTAACCCCGATTCTATTTGAGATTCACGCTAAACTTCAGATGGGTTCTCTTTGTCTGTGTCGAGAAAATATTGATGGTATGACGCTCCCTGCCTGAAGATGGCATTTGCGGTACAACAGATGCACTCTGCGCTCCTGGAAAAGCAGAAAATAAGAAGACGATGACAGGGAAGAAGTCAAAGAACACAGAAAAAATGATGAACGTCGAGCGGTTTATATACTGTTGGTGGCTGAGTCACTGGGAGATGTTTCACAAAATTGTGAAGAAAAAACAGGATTGGTGGCGCGCTATTTCTTTCTTGTTAACTGTACGAAGGCACTATGAAAATGTGGGTTGAGCGCCACCGAGTGGTTCTTTTACGTCCTACTCACATCATCAAAACAGCCATCTTTCATTGGTCATCCTCCTTGTGAAAAACGGATTCGATATAGCAATCCAAAACTCTTTTTTGTTGACACCACTCCTTCGGTCAGTTGCGCAAGCTCCCATCGCCGCCCATGGTTATCGCTCAAAACTTTAGATTGAATATTCAGACCAGTGCCTTAACAGTCAGGATTTCGAGGTTAATCCGCATATCCAGTCGAAGATTGTAGCAGTTTTCAAATATGACCATTTTATGAGAACATGGTATGTGAACATGGTATGTGCCAGAAAGACGTCCATATTAGGTTACATTTTTAAATTGTCCTCTAAATCTCTAGTTGAGTGTGACTAACGTTATGGCGTGAGAAAATAAAATACACTGCTGATTGGGTTTATTTGAAGGAAACTGCAAGAAATAGCCTATAGTATTGTTTTGTTTGATCAAAACGGTGCAGATTGCTTTTTGTTCTTGGATTGAAAACACCAGGACACATAGTGCAGCCAAGACCAGAGACAGCCTAGCCCTAGACAAAGGCAATACCTAGATCACAGAGAGCCGAGACCAAGACGATACCAAGATCACAGAGACCACCATCGAAAATTGGTTTGACGAAGCACTACGACACTACAATCCAGTGCTCTCCAGAGTTACTGATATGCTCCACAGCTGACCCCTGGTTCAGATCCATCTGTGAACTAAATGTTTGATAGGTGCTAAAGCAGTGGTGTTGGGGTCTACCTCCAACACTGCTCAGAGAGACCCACACCTAAAGCTCCTGAAGTGTGTTTAGTTGAGGTTGGAGCTATACTGTGCAGGGCTGTGGCCCTCCAGGAACTGAGTTTGACACCCCTGTGCTAATGTATCAATAAACCACTATACAGTTATACTCGATACTGCCTCTCTCTTTCCTGCAGGTTTTGAGTAAATGTCAATAAAATGTATTTTTTTTAAGGTTGTTTCAACCAAATTGGAACATGGATAATTTTATGCTTTGCCAAAGAAAATTAGTGGCAAACTAATCTGTGCCAGATTCCTTTCACTGAGCCGTGATCAAAGAGATGTTTGAAAAATGAGCAATTTCCGTGTTTTATTAAGGATTGTGAAGGGCAATGTTCACTCGTGGTACAATTACTGCAGCTGTTACTGTCACTTTCAGCCCAAATCCTTCAGTGAATGCAGCTTTATGACAGACATTAATTTGATGGGCTGTAAGCCATTAGAGGCTGCATCATTTTACAGTGCTGATAAAATAGAATGAAATTACAGTGCTGCAGTGTGGTCTCTCTGCTGAAGTGTCTCTAGCTCCTCTGTGTGAAGTTTAGTTGAGAGTAGGAGAGAAAGCTCTTTTAAACCACACTTGAACTGCACCGCTTCGATTGCCTGACAGCGGGAGTCCTTAATAAAATTATATAAATACATTCTGATATTGAGCCGTTAGAGATTTCACTCGGCTTTCAAACTGGGCACTGTTTAATCATTGGGGGTCAAAGGGTCACAGAGTTTTGTCAGTGCTGTTTTTTTGAGACTGGGGGGGGGGGGGCGGTCATTCTGCTAGTAAACGTACACATATATTAGAGTAGGAGTCTTCAACAACTAACTTTGTAGCTCCACAACACATTAAATAAAGAATGAAATCATTTTTTTTCATTGTCAAAAATGTCCTACTGATTACTGTAATGGGGACAAGCTTTTATTACTCTTTGATTTAAGTTACAATTACAGTTTTGTGCATAATTATTCATATCAGCCATGGAAGTGTATCCTTTATTTGAGTCGTTAGTGTGTATCCTTCCCAAAACCCCAAGCCTGGAGTATATACTTGTTTATGGGAACTGCATGTCATCATTCTACTCGCTGGCTATTTGTCTTGCTGTCTCTTCTTGTGGCTTTGTTTGAATTTTTTTCACATCTCTGTACTGATCCCTAACAAGGCAGTTTTTTTCCAAAATAATGCCAAAGGTAAAATTCAGCTAAAAATAAAAATGGCATACAGCTGGAAATCTGCTTCACTCTTGCAGAGATACTTTCCGTCACTTAGACTCATCCCGTGCATCTGTTGTTGCTCTGTACTCGTCTTCTTCTGTGTTAGTGGCTGAGGGACAATGCCATCTGTTCTCATACAGTACACACGCTGGACTGGTGCGATGCTAAATGGCTCTCGTGTCCTACAATCTGAGAGTCACATCTAAATTAAAGAGGTTATGCTGGGACAGGTCAAATTGTTGTCTTCTCTTAAGGATTTTTGATTGTTTCACTGAAATGTATGAATGTGAAACATCTATTAAATGTAAAAAAAGCCCTTCAAAAAAGCAAACAAAAATATATTGACGCATCACATCTATATGTGAATTTATATTATATATATACGGCCAATATTATACATAATTTCCCCCGCAATTTTAGCTTAATTATGTAAATATATAATAAATGTATAATAAAAATAAACTCAGTGAACAATGATATCGCCCCATTAGAAATGACAAATCATAAATGAGAGTCCCAAAGGCACTACCATCTCTTGCATATCTCTATATTATTGATTACCATGTTTTTGGAATAATCGTTTACACGTTGGAGCAGTTCAAAAGCTTCAAATTACCTACTGACCGACAAACCTGCAAAAAACACAGGTAATTGTTTTGATGGAAAAATTCAACTATATACAGTGATACAAGTAAATAATTGATGTTTAATAAAGAAAACTTATAAGTATATATACCAGAGAAGATACATGGCAAAGCCTAGTGCAACTCCTAGTGGAAACTAAGATTACAAACAATATGGCTGGTCACTGCACCTGATCCAACTGGATGTGCTTACATCTCACACCCTACAATGCTAAAGTGCACAGGTAAAGTTAAACATATTGCACTTGTGTAATGAATTTAATGAATAAAAATGTTAAAGTTGCATTTGAGGAATTGTAATATTATTAGAGAAAAGGCTTTTACAATATATCATTTTTTATTTATATTGATAGATGGCGATACAAATTTATACCCAATTAATAGATCACAACTAATCACACATTTATGAAGAAACCAGAACATTTAGGAAATGCTAATTTTGTCTAGTTATGTTTATTATTATTTTGAAATAATATGTGCAACTGTTTGATTCAGGTTATTTACTGTTACTGGTTGGAGGGCACCACAGTAAACTTTACGTCTAGACTCTGAGTGGCTACACAGTAAAATCCTAAGAGTTAAATTAACTCTACTCGGAGTATATTTGGTCCCACTCTATATAGAGTTAAACCGACTCTGAGAAAGAGTCATTTAATAATCTATTTTCTTCATGTTTTTCCAAATCTGCATGGAAAATGCAAACTAAATATAAACTATTCAGAGATGGACCACGTCCACTCCAGAAAGAGTAAAAACAGACAAAAATAGACTGTTTAGTTCAAATAGACTCATTCAAATGACTCTCCTTCAGAGTTGGTTTAACTCTATATAGAGTGGGACCAAATACACTCTGAGTAGAGTTAATTTAACTCTTAGGATTTTACTGTGTATTGAGATTCCTAGAAGAATCTTAAGTATTTGACCACAGGAGTTATACTGGTTTGGTAGCTCCTTTAGGACCAGATTAAAACATTATAAATTCTCACATACTGAACTATTTTCTGCAAGCCAGCAGCAGTCTTTCAGGGAAGCATCAAGGAATGTAGGTCCAGACACAGGTAGTGCATGCTGAGAGGAGGCTCATCTGTGCTAACAGCAGGCTGCCCTAAAAACCTATACATACGCTTCAGATATGGGCTGTTTTTTCTAAGTCGTGGCATTTTAAGCCTTTTGAGCTTTTAATATTTTATGGATGGCTGTGAATCAACCGCATTCTCAGCGTGAATGTTCCACACAAGCATATAGTTCATCTAATTAACTTGAGGATATGGAGCCCTGGAAAGATGATAAACTAACTAAAACCAAACATTTCATTTTATTTAGAACTCTAAAATAGGAGGAGAAGGCTCATGGAATTGGCACCCAAGATTTGAAATATAAAAAGGTCATCATGGTGGCGCAGTGGGTAGAACTGATGTCTCTCAGGTCAGTGGTTTTAGGAGACTTTCTAACCGAGATCTTGCGCATTGTTCTTCCTGGGCTTGCATGGGTTTCTGCAGGCATGGACAGGTCGTACCTAGTCTGCACAGCTGAGGAGATTACATGTCTACATTAAACTGTTGTAAATGCTGATTTAATAACTGCACTAGTGGTTGTTTGGTTGGTTAGCTGGGTGTCTGGTTTGTTGGTTGGTTTGGAATGTTGGATGGTTGGTTGATATGTCGGTATGTTGTTAGGTGCGTGGTTGGTAGGTTGGTATTTTTGTTGGTTGGGTGTTTAGTTGGTAGGTTGGTTGGGTGTTTGGTTGGTATGTCGGTTTGTAGGGTGATCGGTTGGTTGGTTGTTTGGTTGGCTGGTGGGTTGGTATGTCAGTATTTTAGTTGGGTGTTTGGTTGGTTGGCTGGTTGGTTGGTATGTTGTTGGGTGGTTGGTAGGTATATTGGTAGGGTGTTTTGTCTGTTGGTTTTTTGATTGGTATGTTGTTTGGTTGGTTGGGTGTTTAGTATGTCGGATGGTTTGTTGATGGATTGATTGATTGGTTGATTGACTTCCTTCCTGTGCAGTTAGATCCCTTCAAATGATACGCAACTCAGTGGCCCAACTGATCTCTCTTCACTTACTCCCCATTGCAGCACATGTAGTTGTCGAGGTTCAAAACACTGATGCTTGCATACAGAGCCGTCACAGTGCTCAGCAACATCCTACCTTCACAAACCGTTGTAGTTATACATCTCCTCTAGATGCCTGTGTTCAGGAAATGAACAACGTTTAGTGGTTTCATCTCAGAAAGGCAGACAATCTCTCACCAGAACATTCTTCACAGGTTCCCAGCTGATGGAATTCTCTTTCAGTAGCAAAGGCTCTCACAACTTCTGACAAAGTCTCTGAAAGCAACTAAAAACTCTTCTTTTCAGGGCACTTACAAGCTTAAAAAAGCTCTTAACACTGAATCAGCTGGAATCTATTCTGCAAGAACTTTTGATTTAAATGACCTTGAAAATGTACATACAGTTTGTGTTTTTCTTCTGAACTGCTAGTCGTTTTAGACAAAAGCATCTGCTAGATGCATAGATGAGAAATGTATGGATTGATTGATATATGGTATGATTGAAATATTTGGATCTTTTGTTATATAAATTTATACAAATTATGGCCGATAAAATCATATAATCTTTATAAAATCTGCAATTGATGTTTTTACTTCTTGCGTATTCAAATATATGTTTTTGAGAATTTGCTCCCAGTGCATTTTGAGAACCAACAATGTGAGAAAAAGCTGAAGATTTGAGAAACATTCCTATTTTTACCTGTGGATGACCCCAAACAAAACAACATCATTTTCTCTGTCCACAGAAGAACCAGATTTAGCACTACTATTAATGAATAATTAATGACAACAAACATGTTACTTTGATGGAGGCCGTTTCCTGTGAAATGTGGAGCAGCCGAATGACAGAAGGGTCAGCTCAATGTTCCCCTGATGCTGTCTGAATTATTAACATCTGTTTTATCTCTTGAAAGATCTTCATGTTCTCTCCTATTATTATGCTCGAGGAGCTCTAGCCATGAGCGAATGGAAAGATTTCTTCTTTGGGTTTCTTTTATCCATGTGGTATGAGCAATACACCCAGAACATTTCTGTGGGCTTGTCTAAGAAGTTGCAAACAGCACCAACCCCCAGGGTCTCTGGAGAGAACGTTTCTTCATTGAGTCAAGTGCAGGTCACACGCATTTATCGTCACTTTGCAGTTTGAGGTTAAAGCCGTATTTTTATTTTTTTTTTAAGATACGAAATAGAGCTGGAAAATATTCCATTATCAGTAATGATCACATTGAATGTTTAGTCCCAATGTCTATATCTTTGGGTTTCCAATGGCCCAAACCCCATCCACAAACCCACAGTTTCTCCAGCATTTGAATGTATTGAGATTGCTCCTAATGCATCATAATACTGCAGAACTGCATGAAAGCCCCAACCAGTGTTTTGCAGCCAATTTTCATTCGAAGAACGAAGAACACAACATTTCCAATCTCTATCCAATCTTTCCTCCATTATTGTTCATCTGCCTGGCTGATGTGAAAATAATGAAAAATGATGTGTTTTTATCTGTGAACAGTTATGTAGGTCACCGATGTTAAATTTCTGAATAGTGGAAGACACACCAGCAAAATAAATCCTGATAAAGCGTGATTAATATACAATCATCTGACTGCTGCAAACATTTATGTGTGGGTGCGATAGGGGTAATGCAAACATACAGATATGTTATTAAGCTGCCATCCTCTACCCACTCCGAATTTTATGCAGATTTATCCCATTACACTGGAAATTGAAATGTAATTAACAACTTTTAACAACATTTTTAATGTCCATTCATGATATTATTAATAATGAAAGTGCTTCATGTAAAAATATTGTTATTTGCCTTTTCATTTGGACATCTAAACGCATCTCCTAGATAGTTTGAGCTGGAGCAATCACACATTTCCAGGACATCCAAATTGTTGCTATATATTTTCATGTGACTGGTAGCACAAAGGGAATTCAATTTTCTATTGAATTTACATAGGGTCATAATTTGTGAAACTGTTACCTCAATTGGTAATCCCATTGAACCTTCAAACTCAGCACACCTGTAGAGGTTACCAGCCTGTGCAAGAACATACCAGTCACTGTGCGAAATTATTTAAACCCCAGGCTTTAAAAGGGGTTAAATGTTTGTAATGGGGAGAAATGATAAATGATGAAGAAACTCCCTAACGATCAAACTGTTTACCCTAGCAACCCCATTTAATGAACACTATCTCAATTTTGGTAAATAATAGAGACATGGCCGTTGGTTTATGTCATACACAGTGTCATTGAGAACATTATATTATGTCACTGACTGAGAACATTATATTATGTCACTGACAGCCCCATAGTGACTGTTTACCATAGCAACCAATTTATCTTTTTCACAAGTTAGGAAATTTTGCCTTAATTTTTTTTAAGGCTGATGCTTCTTGAAATACCTCTGTCCATTTCTAAAAACGATAATAGATTTTATAAGACATTGTGCAATGCATGTCAAGAATTACAACCATAACATTCAACTGCACTATGACCTTAAAAGACGAGACGTTAATAAATACAAAAAGGAGTAAAATTACAATACAAGGTTTGCATCCCCTCTTGCAACAATCTAAATTTTGTAATCAAAAACAAGAGTGGTTAGATTCTTCAACAGACCAGTATTTGTGCATAAAAATGCATTTACATGTGACCAACAAGTACAACAGTAACCACCACAGAAATGCATTCATGTTCATACGGAGGCTGATGTTATCATAGTATTTTCCTTCACTCTTTTTTTTTTCCTCCAGCTCACATGGCCTTTTCTCTGTGCCATCAGATCACATTATATTAGCAAAGTTTATTTGCAAAGTTTATTTGCATAAGTGGCATCAAGTCTCAACACCTTACATGCCAGACTGACGAGTCATTTCCTGGTGTTTGTGCCTGAGATAAAACCAATGAACACAAGTGAGTTTTAACCTGCATTTTTGTGTTGGAAGAACAACTACCCTTGATGCTTCCTGTTCCACCCTTGGTTATTGCGCAATAGTCACACTATATCTCCAGCTGAGGTTTAGCTAGGCTAATATTCATCTGTGGGTGTACGTTATGATATCATGCATTCTGATATCAGCATGCATCTCCATACTCCCCCTATGCATCGTTTCACTTTCAAATAACTCTCTTTGCGCACATCTCTGCAGCAGTTGTGAACGATATTAATGGATTTTATTTTTGGGGCTAATTTCTATAATCTCCTAATGGCATGCAGAGACATTCTCAGGATTTACCCAATGCTAAGTGGCATGTGTGTGACAGGTTTGAGCATCCGATTATACAAATACAAAATGTGTATATTGGCAGAAAAGGAAGGAGAAAAAGGGGAATAATGTTTACACTGCAGAGTTATTTTCGTAGGTATATGAGGTTGCGCATTTGACTGCGGTTTTTGTCTTGACGTGTAAAGGTCAGAAAATAAGATTTATTTCTAATGCTGATTATGTTATTTTTCCCATCTCATCTCTCTGGAGCGGATGAATAAACAGTTTGTGGCTTGGCATACCATCAGATTCTCCAAGGCAGAAATCAGAGTGTGTAGAAACATTCTTTTTGACATGTTTAATTATTGAATATAATACTGACAGATGTACTCAGCTGTTACCAGGCCGGATAAAAACATAGATAATAAAAGTGATAACCTTTAAATTTTATTCCATTAGTTTTGAGAATAACACTTTGATCTTTTACACTTTACATTATCTGTAATATACTTTTACATCTAATCTCTTATTTCAGACTCTGGGGCTGAAAAGCTTTCATTTAGAAAGAAAGAATATACAGAAGATGTGCGTTGCAGCTCCAAACATTTACAGTTTGATTCCACAAGGAATGATTGAGTCTTCCGATCAGCAGGGATGATCATGGAAACGTTGAAAGATCCGAAAGACGAGGGAGGAGGAAAGTATATCTGAAGCTCCATCAGCACTGGTGAGGTTAGTCCAAACATCTTCGAGATTCAAAAGAAAAAAAAACTGCGTACACATCAAGACACATTCCAGCGTCTATTGATCCCCATCTGGAAGATTGAGTTCACAGAATGCCCTGGGGTCCACTAGAAAGGGCACATTAATTTGAAGATGGTCTTTATGTTCAAGGTGGATACATTGCTGGAGATCAGTCTCTTCCCGATTGCAAATAATCTTCATATGACTAATACTGATAGATTCTGAAGCTCATCGCAGTCTCTCGTTAGTCTTATCCTTTTTTCCTGGAAGTTTGGTGCATTGGCTCCTTTGTGCTAGCAACTATCGAGTCACCTGAAACACAGAATGAGAAAGAATGTTGCTTTACATATTCCTTATAAATGAGGTATTTTATGTACTTGTTTAAATACACATTTGAAGTACGGTTTATTATTTTGTTTTACTAATGGATCTTTAACTGAATACAGCCAAAAAGGGAATCAAGGGTAGGTTTTATGGACAAAGTTGAAGATCAGTAGGTGTTGAATATTTTTAATTTTATTCACGTAAAACAGAAGGAAATCTTCATTAAGTAAAACAGAATATCGAGCATAATTTGAAAAATGTGACAGAAAAACAGCTGAAGAATTCATTGTGGTGGTTGACAGAACAACAAGTATTAACAATAATTTAGAACAAAGTACAGGTTTGACCAAGTAATAAACTAACAAGGAAGCTATGATGCCTCTGGGACACAAAGGGAGTAAATTCATCATAGACAGGATGGGTGACACTAACTAAGCTTGTGAGGGGATCATGAATGCAAAAGATCACACCCCCGAACAAAAAAAGCACACCAAGCTCAAAGAAAATAAACTTATAGACAGTCAAACGGAATGCAGGAGGTAATGTGGTAATGTGGAAAAAGTTGTGCTGTCAATCAATAAAAAAAAACAGAATTAATCGTACACTTTTGGATATATATTGTAACTATTAAATAGAATTTTTTTTTATTTAACAACATATTTGCAATTAACCAAGTAATTTAAACCAAAAAGAAAACTCGAATAACATAAGAGTTCTCCAAAGGAGGAGGATTAAATTAAAACCAACCAAAGGAAATGAGCGCCCAGGCTTTGTTCACAAAAGACTCAAGACACAAAATACTGGTGACAGTATTTTAGAAAGCCCCAGTATTTATACAGAAGCAAGAATAAAAGACTTAATTCAACTCTAGTCAGTGGTAGGTAACATTCCTAGAAAATAATGACAGGAATCATAAGGAGATCTGTTCAAAATGCCTGTTTTTGAGAGTGGAACACAGAAGTGAATCTTCTTCGGTGTCCTTACAATTATAAAATGTTTTTAATAAAATGTCTATTACAATTGTCATAAAATGTAGAAAATTTTAGAATGCATTCCACAGTTTTCTTTAATCATGTTTTCATTTTTAAAATAAAGACAATAGTCTGATCTGGTTAAACACTTACAAGCAAAACACAGAGGGTAATTGCCCATTATTTTCATCAGTCTACACTGTACTTGTCCTGGGACACATGTGTCTTTCAAATCCATCACCTCCTTTATAACATATGAATAAGGAGTGTAATAAATGTACTTTGAAGTAAAATCATCTATTTTATCTATGTAAATGGTTTATAATGCATTTACATGTGTTGTATTTTCCTTGATTGTTTGCACAGATTCCATTAACGCTTGACATTTATCAGCTCAGATTTGTTGCCCTGGCCGCTAATGGACATAGTCCACTGAAGCTTAGGGTGTAACAGTTGGCGTCCAAGCTAACTCATTCATTAGAGGCTGGCACCCTGCCGTCCAGCTTGGCACAGAGGGATGAATGTGGAGAGTGGCATGGCACTCTGCCCAATACTTGATCCACCCTTGATTTTTCCTTTCACTTTTCCCTTTCCCTGTCAGTTTAAGTAGAATTTAGTTAGAAGTGGAGTGCTATCACTATCCTCTGTTGCGTATGATCCAAAAAGAGACAAAGAAAACTATATGCAACTATATAATTGTTTTTTTTTTACTCAGGATCTTGATTACTCATCACTTTTGGATTACTGTAATAATTGTGTTAAAGTTCTAGCACAACGTAAATACCAACAAACTGATACAAATACTGATCTGTGAGAAACTGTATTGCTGAGCAGAATGTCTAGGAAATGTGTAAAAACAAATGTGATGTTTGACTTTGGGCAATATGTATTTCCTTTGCATTCTTCATCTTCTTTTTGCCATGATTAATATTTAATTTGTTCTAAAAGATTAGTAGCTGCAACATGGGCCTTGTCTGGATATGATTACCATACTGTGATTCAATGGGATACTTGGGTCGTGCAAATACTGGTTTTCTATTTCCATTTTAATTTAACTCATTGAAACCTCTGAGAGTATCCACTAATCTTAAAATTAGTGGTAAAATTAGTGGTAACCCTGTATTTTTAAAATGGGCTTAAATCTAGCAACCCCCTCTGATAATTTAAAACTAGAAACTTTAAGGGAGTGGACTTTAAGGGAGTTCCTAGGGAGCCTTCTTGTTTGATGGGTTAAAGCTAAGACTTGTTTTCAGCTTTGTTTTGTCTGAAGAAGCTATAAACTTCAAGTCAGACCATTTTAAAACAAATAATAACCTAATGAACAAAAAATAAACATATAGACTCTGTAATAGAAAAAAACACGCCTATTTCTTCTGATAAATCAGGAAGTTACATCACAAACAGGAAGTTACATTTAGGAATGTACTCTTTAAATACAGTTGACCCACCCCTCACCCACAGCTAAATAAAGCTGCGTTTTCTCTTGTGTCATATTAAACCGTGCTTCCAGAGTCTTCTGTAATTGGTTATGATTAATATTTCAATAACAACTACCAATATTTGACTATGAAAAAATTCTCATGTGGGAATTAATGACACATGAATGACATGAATGGTGACAAGCACATAATAGTTAATTGGGTGATTCCCCTTTTCTACTCTCCATCCCCGTTCTGGAGTTTTAGAGGACGTAGAAAGGGTTTGGAGAAGTGTGCCGGTCAGAGCACACTAATCAGTAAGAATAAGTAGTCGAAAGACTGGATATGAAACTTGTATTGCAGTGTGAGAAGTGGTACAATCAGATAGACATCCAATTTGTAGGCCAATTATTGAGAACACCTCTCTGAAATGTCCACAGGTTAAAAAAGTTCAAATTAAACGACCCCCTAACATTTTAGGAAGAAAAAAGGCAGGAGATTAAATAGCAGCTTAACTCTGCAAAAGCTGAACTCCACTGAAACAAAAGTCACAATAAAACTGACCCTTATGTATATTAAGAGTCCTCAAATGCATTTAGTACAGTCCCTGTTTTATGGTTAATACAGATCTTAAAAACACACCACATTCTCATTTAAACGTAATCTATACAAACCTCTTTTTGTTATGGACTTTTCACGGCTTTTAGGCGCGCAAAAAAGTTTTTGACAGTGTATTAAACATTACCATTTTAAATCCTGGTAATGCGGGTGTACAGTAATTGTAATGTAATTCTCAATTCTACATAATTTCTGCATATTTCTGGAAGATTATATTTTATTTACCACTGCCTTTGAGTGTGTGCGTTGTTTCTGTTACGAACTGTCTCGGTCCATCATTTCACATGCCATTCATAACATAAAGGCTTTTACTTGTCTCTCTTTCTCGGTTGTTGGCTCTTTGTCGAGATTGGCTGAGCCGTATTGGCACGATGAAAAGACCTTGTCTCTGTTTTGCTCTTCACTTTTTCCTAAATCAGGCTGTACTGTGTTTGATGTTGGTTCCAACCATCTTCAGTCCCTCTCGATTCTAACTCCAAGTGTGTTCACAACAAGAATTAGGTCACAGAAAGAAAAAAAAGCGATGACTTTGTTTGAAAATACTGCCTACCTTGTATTTTGATACTGACAGATGCTTTTAGTGAGTCAGTCTGAGGAAGCACTGCATGTATATTTCACAGCAGGCAAGCGATGTGAAAACGTAGGTTTTTAAGGGCAGAAAATAACAAAAGCAGGAATTCATCTATAACACCCTATTTTTTTAAAAATCCCCCAAAAGTCTGAAAATTGGCAAACTTATGAGCACAACTGTAGGTAGAAAATGGTGGACTATGCAAAATCAAAAATATTACAGTGAATCTTTTTCTGTTTTTAATATTTTTAAATAAACATAAATCAAATATCTGTGCAAGTACAATTTGACTGATCTTTGAATTAAAGAATGGCCCTGAGAGTTTTCGTTTGCCAAAGAGCCATTTCTTTTATAGTGTTTGTATGTGTTTGTGTGAATACTAACCTTGGTCGTCTTGACCTTGTTGCCTGTGCTACAGCTCCAGCCTGTGAGATCTGGAAGGACTTTACACTCCTCCCCATCCAAACACGGCTGCATCTGACACCACCATTTCTGAGCTACTATAGATGCTACACACGACACAGGAAACACAGACCAGATCAGTGAGGTCAGAACATCAAGACACTCACTTCCAAGAAGTATAGGGCTCATGGGGAAACATGGGTGTGAAAACAACTTCTAATGCATGGTTCTCAGTATTAGAAAAAAACTCATGTTGTGCTTTTCACGATCGATTGTTTAAAGACTTTTAATGGATTTTCACAGAGAAATGAGCCACACAGGGCTCAGTTGTTTTGAGGTTATGGTTCAAACAGAACATAAAGTAATTAGACGTACAGACTTTTTAAGTAGTTGAAAAGAAAAAAAAATAATAATGGGTTCATTGTTCAAAACGGCTTTGTGAGACAACATTTATCACAAAATTAAAGATCAAATTTATCCCCTGTCTTTTTATGCTAACAAAGCAATAGCCTGCTAGCAAGGTAAAAGGTGAATGTTTGCAGGTGTATATATAAGAAAAAAGTGTTTAATCAATCGTTTTTAACAGAAGGAATTTTTTGTGTCAGGTTTTCTCTTCTGGTTTATGCTAATATATTAGAGGCCTGTGGATATTACCTTGGTTTTTCGGACATGTTTGGTAAGTTTCTTTGATCTATAAATTAGACCATGATTTTTACACCTAACTGTCTTGCGTGAGGTTATATCATCCAAAAAAAAATGGCGTAAACCTTCCTCAAAAAGGGCAATTTTATTTGCAATTTATCCTGATAATAGTGAATATAGTTTTTTTTACATTTATAGTCTTTTTTAATAACAATAAAAACATAATAATTGAATATATATATATAAAAAATACAAACAAAAATGTATAGATACATATATATATATACACACAACAGTTTTGTGTGACTTTGTGTTTGCCTTTGACTACATGTAATTCACTGAGCCTTACATCTTTATTGTGTTGTATGTTCAATAAAATGGATTGAGCTACCCAACCGAGTCCGTGTACAGTATGTCAGCGAGACACAATTGTGAACCTAAGATGGATGTTATTAGGTGTTTTCGATTTTTTTGTTTGTTTACTGGTTCTCATATATGACCATCTTTGAAAAGGAAGCAACTAAAGTCATCTGTATAATTTTTATCAATCATTAATGTACATTTTTTAATTAAAACGCAAACCCCAGAAATTAGTAGACTTATTAAAACTTAACTGGGCTCCATGGAAATGCATAAATTGCAGTAACATGTGACCTCTGCAAGTTCAGAGGACTGCAGATCAGCTCAGTAGCAGAAATGGCAAGCAGATAAAAAGCTATTTGAACTGATGGATAGAAGAATAAAGGATGAGATGGGCTGAAGCATGGCTTATTTGACATTTCCTCTCACGCAGAGCGCTGTGTGCAGAGACACTTGAGCTATTTTTCCCTGAGCTTACAGTCAGGCAAAATAAGATAACGATCGATTTCTCTGTCGAGTGGACAGTGTTGACACAATATTAAATGAAACAGCCAGACAGCTGAGGAAGGCAAAGAGAGAAGAAACAAAGAAAACGAGGAGGAGAAAGTGATAACAGAGCACAGTTTCTCAATTAACCCTTTATCCGCAAGCATACAGACCGTTACAGTAATCCACTTCATCCTAAAAGCGACTTCACAAAAAATATACTTCTTTCATTAAACAGTCTGTATCAAAGAGGGGATTAGAATTTAGAGCTACATTGTTTACCATCCACACAGGAGGGGGCAGCTCTTGTGGTTCCAGCCACTTGTCCTGGGAAGCAGGAGCACTTTACTGTCTGCGATCGCTCCTCAATCTTGTTTCGGTTACAGCAGCGGTGGGCAGCGATCACCTCACAAGTGCCGGCCTTCACGTGCACTGCAAAACAAAAAAACCATTGCATTTGCATGAGATGAAAACATACCCAAGTTGCTTGGGTAAACAATCTGAAATCAATGATGTCATTAAAAGGTTCCCTTCCCACGATGAGTGGTGCATACCAAGACATATGTTCCTAGCACTTTCTGAAGCTGGGATATATATCTGGTGATTTGGTAGCAATGGTAAACAGCATTGTTGCTATGGAGGGGTCACTAACATAAAACAATATAATGTTCCCCTTGTCAATTTGAGTAAAATAAACCAACCCTCATGTCTCTATTACTTTCCTAAGCTGAGATAGAGATATGCCAAATTGGTTGCTATGGTAAACAATGTGGTTGCTATGGGGCAGTCAGTAACATAATTCAATATCCCCAATGTCACTGCGAGTAACATAAACAAACCCCCATGTCTCTATCATTTACCAAAGTCGAGAGAGGGTTCTGAAATATTGATTGCTAGGCTAAACAGTTTGGTTGCTAGGGAGTAGTCAGTAATATAAAAAAGTTAGGTTATTACTGCTTTATTGTTGCCTTTTCCCATTAATCTTCAATAGCTATTTTAAGTCACTTGTAAATCTAAAAAAGGTAAAACTCCTCAGTTCATTGAGAAAATTTGACCCCATGTCAAGTCAATGGAAAAGACTTCCCAGAATTCCTTTAGTGGTACCATTCTGAAAAGATATAGCAACTTGGGCGCACACATTAATGGTTAAGCTTTACTAATATCTGCAAAATACAGTAGATTGAATCTAAAGCTGAACAAAAACATGAGTTTAGGAAGACACTGGGCAACAGGACTTCACCTGCAGCATCATGTTCAAAAGAAAGGCAATGATGGAGGCAGGTTCCTGGAATGTTCATAAACCCAGATTACAGGAGCTAGTCAAGGCCAGGAGGCAATGAATCAGCGTGTACTATGGGCTCGCCAAGTATCAAGGGTAAATGCTCAGTAAAGTGCTAAAGGCCAAACAAGACTTCACACTGAATGTCTAATTAGAAGTGGGCTTTAGTGTAAGGAATTGATGAGCCAGTTGCCAACAGCCAATCACACATCGGTGCGATGGAGAAGTGCAAGAGTTAAAGCGAAGATGTTAATAGTTTGGGTTTTCCTTGTATTAGATATCCTTTGTACAGTCTGTATGTATATGGAAACACAATACAAAGGCAATTTGAAATATAAAATGTGTTTAAAACCTTGATACAAATGACAAATTCCCCAAAAATGCCTTGAAGACCATTTGGATTTGTAAAAATTCCAAATAAAGTGAGAAAATAAATTTGAAAACTCTTTCACTGTTAATCTGGACCTGAGAATTACTAAACATTAAAAGGAAAACCGATATTATGTTGTTTAGCCGTGTCAAATGGATTCCTTTCAAGAAAATGCGAGAAACCAGCTGCAGAAATGAAATGTCCAAGATGATCAAACGGTGCAACCGTGTCAGAATGGAGTGACCTTTTGCTGATGTGCAGGAGAGGAATGGAATATAGCGCATGCTTTATGTTACTTTATGAAATGACTCTGTCCTTCAGTGGATGAGCATCACAGGCTGAAGCAGCCAATCAATTTAAACTCCACATCAAACTCATGGATCCTTCCCGACTGCCTCAAAGTGCCAACTGCTTCCAGGTCGACGGAATTTAATGTCATTATTGAGAATTAAAAAACTACGATTGTGATCATTCCTTGTCATTGTTGCACTCAATCACAGAAGATTATAACGGCGAAATTAATATACCTGCGTGAGAATAACATTTGTGAGAAGTATGGTTTTAAAAGGCACAAATATAGTTTGTTAATGTTGCCGAAAATATTCTTTAAATCCTACTTTAAATTCAATTACAAAAGATATTAAATAGCAAGTGACCTTGACCTTCGTTTTACCATGGACGTCTCTGCATATAAACACAATTTGCTGTCCCTAGATGCATACAATCACTCTGCACATGATATAAATTGATTTATGCATGTTTCATTTTGATTTTTAATGCTATTCATATTAGTCGAGATGTTGATGACCCATATAAAACTTATAAAGAAGTGCAGTAAATATACAGTACTGTGCAAAAGTTTTAGGCAGATATGAAATTCTGAAAATATTTAAAATAATTACTTACTTTTGGAAACATTTACAGAATGTACATGAGCAAACAAAAAGAAAAATATAAACGAAATCCATATTTGGTGTTAGGCAGTCATGAACTGAAACCTGTGTAGGAGGCAAACAGTTTTGCTATCAATGTGAGGTTTGGAAAGATTATTTGGTTTCATGGCAAGATCGAGCACAGCAACAAGACACAAGAGAGTTATATTGAATCAACAAGGTCTCTCCAAGACAAAGGTTCCATCCAAAAAGTGATACCTCGATTCTTCTTCTGAATTTTGTTCACTGATGAAAATAAAGGATTGACGAATCCATTTTTGAAAGCATTCTTTGTTCACTCTGTAATCAACAGTTGGGAATGTATTTTCCAGGAGACCACCGTCCAGTGCTTTCTCTCAGCTCTCTCTCTCTCTCTTCTAATATCAAACTTCACTGATTGAAATGTCAAGGTGTAAATATTGTGATCCTCTCAGTAGAGTGAATTATATTACTCAGTCTTTACAGATAGAAAGCCTTCAATTGGTGAAGGGAACATTGCATAGCTCAGAGGGAATGCTGCCAAATCAGCTGTAAATGCCAAATGCTAATATTAGTGTAATGAACGAGAAGGCGAAGGCTTTTCTGTACCATGAGAGCACATGACGGCTTGATGTGTCAGAAAGCATCAGGATGGAAGGAAGAAGATTTGTATTCTGAATCTCACGAGCCACAGGAGATGTTGTTAATTGCTCAGTATGTTAATGATCTCTCTTTGTGATGTTTGTAGGCTTTATTGAGACACAGGCTGCTGGAACTCTCCGTCGATCATTCCGGAATCACAAGTCTGCAGAACTAGATCGGTACAAACACTGACAGAGCTGCTTCAGATGCAATTGTCACGTGTTTTCAACTCCATTTATGTGGCGCAGAATGGAGAGAGACACCTCGGACAGAGAGAGATGATAGTGTTCATGGCTTTGAATGCACGTATAGCCTAATATTTAACTTTTGTTGTGGTGGTGGTTGCAAAAAAAGTCATTTAACATTCATTTCAACTTTTAAAATACCATGGTACATAGAGATATGATTGCTTTGAGTTACGAAATGCTTGAGATACGAAAGGTCTCACAGGAATTATTGTGCTTCGAGATAATAAAAAAATTCCAAGATACGAAAAACACCAACAGTTCTGCTCTATTTTCCACTTGTAGAGTCTGACGTCGTGCTGCACTTCCGGATCCTGGCGCTCCATTCTCCCATTGCAGATAGTGCTAAAGAGGGATGAAATGCTATAAAACACTTTAAATCAGTATGAAATCAAGCGAAACATGTATAGATTTCCAATAATGTACTGTAACAAAATGTAGTCAAGGTGTCGTAAAAGAAATAATGTTTATAACGTGGTGCTGTTCTGTAGCGCAAGTTAGAGAAACCCTGTGACCCGTTCTCAGAAGCGCTCTCTCCATCCCTTCTCACATGCTCAGTACTGCCTCCTCTTGGGCTTGAAACCATGTTGGTGTTCATAATTCATGAAACATCTTGAGAAAGTTAACTTTCATACGTGGCGCAGTGTTTTCTGCCATCCGTTCCACCTCCTCCGACACATCGCTTCACTCAAGGTAAGGTTTCACATTTGTGTACATATTACGTATTTTGCACATGTTTTATTTTGTTTTATTATCATTTATTACAATAACAATGTGTGGATTCAAGGATTGAAGAAACGTTACTTGATTTTTCCCAGGTTTTCCGTTTTTTTTAACAACTTAAACTGTTGTTTCTGAGAGCCTTGTAAACATGTAAAACTTACTCCGAGATACGAAATGTTTGAGATATGAAAGCCACCCTGGAATGGATAAATTTCGTATCTCGAGGTACCACTGTAATGTTAAATGTTATAATTATGTAAAAGTATGCTCGTGTATACTACTCTCATGTTTTTCTAAGATATGACATTTATTTTAGTTACTTTTCGGAAGGAATCATTTCTCAAATATGAGGCTCGCTTTAATTAAAGGGTAACAAGCGTTTTTCTAATTTGCTCTCATCCATCACAAGGCCAAGGATGAATTTGGAACCTCCTACTGAAATATTGTAGTGTTAACAACTAGTTGTTCAAACACACAGACCTAGTAGGATTTCCCGATTCCTAAAGGAAGCAGTTATTCTAAGGTATTAAAAACAGTGCATGCCCCGACCAATCAGAACAAAGTACTCCAGACAGCCATGTAATAACAAGTAATACATTTATTTTATTTAATACTTTTTGAGTAATGAGCCTATCACTGGAAATGTAGCAGCAAATTTTGCAGGGTTCATCATGTGTGACACTGTACCCCTGCAGAAAAACTACGAGGACAACAAGAGGCTGAATATATTGATGAATCTCTCTCGCTCTCTTTCTCTCTGGTTATATTTCATATAGAAATCCCAACGAAAAGAGAGACTGAAAAGAACATAAAATCAAAAGATGTTCGACCAAAGTAGCAAGAAAAGCACAAGGTAATTGTTAGAATTACTGTGCTACAGCAGCAGGCTTTAAGCTTTCATTTCGTTATTGATCTTTTGGATGTTTTAATATCACAGAATTCACTGCTTGGAGAGTGTGGGTGCATCGAGGTAATACAGTATGAAACGTGTCAATGTTTTGTACACAACACTGAAAGAAGATTGCAATCAGTTATTTAGGAATGGTTCAGTGCTACAGTCTTATGTTCTATACTTATATATACAGACAGATCTTTTTTTTTCTTTTTTCTCTGCTGGTTTAAGAATGAAAACATATCAGCTTCAAACAGTGCACAAGGTTTGAGAAATGATGACGCAAAAATATATCAGCTTCAAAATTCCTTTTTACTTTACATAGGACCTTTAAAATTAAACTTTTAAGTTGCTTTATATAGTAATTTAGTAACAGATGAATAGTAAAATTAGAGGATTTGCAATACATCACATATTGTACTAAAACAAATAAACATCTCAATTAGTAGAAGTGCAATAGATTAAATACAAATAGAAATTCTAGTAAAAAAAGCAAAGATTCCCCCAGTTCCTTTATTTCATTTTATTTTATTTTATTTTACTTGATTTAATTTTATTTATTTATTTATTATTATTTATTTATAAAAATATATAATTTCCCTCCAAATTTCCCTCAAGACTGCATGGTGATTGACTGTGGCTGTGGAGGACAATGGAGTGGAGGTGTAACCCATCTTTCTCCTGATTTGAGCCACCTTGAGAACTGTGACCCCAGCAGGGCCTAAACTGGAGTAGTATAACTGATCCTCCTGATGGTAGTTATGACTAATGCAAACAAGTGCTTTATATAAGTGTGTGCATTATGTATGATGAGCACAGCAATCTCAGAAAACGTATGTCATCACAGACCAGGAACTAAAAATAGCCCCCATACTGCACAAGCAGGTTCTGTACACTTGCTCCTATACATTATTCAAGGATGCTATTGAAACTGAAAATCACAGAGGCTTGAAAGTTTATAACATACAGTGTGACACATTCGTGTTCTTAACTCATGTTATAGTGTTTGAAACGAGGGTGTTTACAGTCTTTAAATATAAACCTATAAAATCTGATCGTTCGTTTGTTTTTGTATGTTCGTTCAGTCATTAATTTAATTCGCTCATACGTTCATTTGTTTGTATGTTTGACTGCTTGTTCATTTGTGAGTTCATTCATTTGTTTGTTTTGTTCGTCTTCACATTTGTTGTTTTGTTCGTTTGTACGTTCGTTGATTTTTCTTTTGTCTGATTGTTCTTTTGCTTTTTGCTCTTATGATTGTCTGTTCGATCTTTGTTTGTTAGTCTGTAGGTGGGTTCGTTTGTTCACCTGTTCCTTTGTTTGTTCATGTGTACTTTCGTTCGTTTCAATTATATGTATGTTTGTTTGCTCTTCCATTTTTTTGTTCATTTGTATTTTTGATTTTTTGTTCGTTCATTCATTCATACATTCATTCGTTTATTAGTTAGTTCATACATTTGTTCAATTGTCTGTGTGTTTATTTGTTCATTAATCCATTTTCTTTACCCCCTTTTTCCGCGAGGACCATGGATTCTCCAATGCACACTGGGCAAAAGATGTGGTAGACACTGGACAGGTCGCCAGTCCATTGCAAGACAACATGCACATATTGACTCACACATTTGCTTTTAATGGGAATTTAACCTGAAGAATTTTTTTTGGGGTGTGTGGATGAAACGGGAATACCCAGAGGAAACTGAAGAAAGCATGAGTAGAACATGCAAAGGCCACCGACCTGCAACCTACTTACAGCAAGAGAGCAGAGCTACCCACTGCACCACCGTGCAGCTCTTCTCATTTATGCAAATGTAATGAAGGCAAAGAGACGTGTCTATTGGGTTAAACATACTAGAAAATACTGTTTGATGACCGTTTATCTATTGCATGTTTGTGGTACGCAGAATCCCACCTGATTGGGTTAGCCGAACTGAAGAATGCATCAAACGACGCTTTATCTCCAGTAGGTTCGAGCCTTTAAGCATCTCGAGAGGCATCTTTCACTTTTACAAGCGGATTTTTCCTGCTCTCTGTGAGGGCACCTTTATGACATGCCTATTACACCCTGTGTCATTTTATGGCCGCTTCTATGAGGCTCTATTTCAGAGGACAAACCGAGCCCCTCCTTGCACCAGGACACCCCCTCCCCTTCACACACACACACGACACCAATATTCACCAGATCATTCACCATAAACCATGTAGATATGCAGAACAGAATCAATAGATCGCAGTCAAAGATTTATAAAACATATGGATAAACTGATGAAAGACGACCTCATATTATCTCCATCATCAGATCGATCCTGGTAATGCACATTTAATGATGCTAGGCTTGTTTGAGTATGTGCTTGAGTCAAGTAAGAGGGATTGCAGGGAGGCGTGTATTATAAACCAAGGTTAGAATATGGCAATCTACTAAAATTCTGCTGGTCTGGTCCACTGTGTAATAACTCCATATGATGCACTGCTCTAATATTACTTAACTACAATGGGCTTTACCAATCACTTTTGCGCAGTGCTTTATGTAAAATTATGTAAATAATAAATTCTTAATTCAATTAAATTTTCAGCAATGAACGAAATGCAGATATGGGGTGAAATGCAGATACAGCGAGCCACCAATGAACCTGTAGCTGATCACTCTACTGAACCAATCAGTACACTCTCCCAATCAGACTTTCTCTTATAAAAAGCTTATCCTTACAGCTGCACAGTTGTCAGATCTACAGTTCACACTACCCGACTCCAACGAAAGCTCCTAATCTTTTTGGTTCTCTCCCTCATCTCTTTGCCTCTTCTGGGTCAATCCATCTGTCATCTCAAGACTTTCAGCACTGTCCTGTTACTCACCACAGCAACGTTCATCATCATTAAGATTGCTTTGGGATATTGGATTCTTGGTTCCTCCCCGTCAGGGTGTCTGCCTTCTGTATAACTTGTGTAAACTTTATAAATAAACTGTGTAAATAGTTCCTCATCCCATACTCCCTTGTTCCTCCAGAATATCCTTGACACCATTTATGGCTTATAAGGACACCTTACTGGCACTACAGTTACAAACTAGAACAAAACAAGATAGAACACGTGACACATTTACAATATAGACATGGGCAAAATGACACAAAAAGCGTCAAATTTAAATGTATAAATGCCTACTGAGTTTCAAATTCAGACTTGAGGGACTTCTTTTCCTAAGTTTTGGTGATTAGCATGGCTTTTTGCAATCACATTGGAAAAAAAAATAATTTAAATTACAAATATAATCACCCACATTTATTATCATGCTGATTGTGAGACGCCTTTTGATTACACAACAGGATTATGGTCAGATCTATGATTAATATAAAGTATTAAAGAGGCACCATTCTGCCACTGTTTTAAATTCATGTCACTCTCTGTTAGGAAAAAGTGAAGAGCATATAAATGACGAGGGAATTTGGGAGTTTATGAAAAACTGTTTGCAGATACAGAGCGGTTTATAGGGTACCACTAAAAGGCTGATACAGTTGTTTACATCGATTAATCAACATTGTACATTTCTTAGATAAACTGTTCGGTCATCTTACTGTTTATTATGTTAGGGTTTTGTATTAATTAGAATTTTAGTAAACTTCACCCTAGGAATTCACTATCCTTAATTAAATCTACTACATAGACTCAAGCTTCCAGTCGATGGTGAAGGTGCCGACTGGCTCATTTGAATTCATTGATTGAAAATGGGTTTGTTTTAATGGGGGTTTTACATTTTACATCTACATTAGTGGCTTACCATTTTTTTCTATAAAATTACTGATTATTGCTTGTGAATCTAAGGAAATCAGTGCTTCAAATGTGGGAATTCAGTTGATGAACTTACATAATACTAAAAACCATTAACCCTTAAAGTAATTTTAGTTAATGGACAATTTTCTGGGAATTTAATGTTTGTATATAAAATATAGATAGTAGTAATTGACTTAAAAAAATAGAAAGTAACTGTTGCACATGTTAAATGCATTGTAAATGACAGCAAAAGTTGATATATCATAAAATGGTGAATTTCATTAAAAATTAAAATGTATTCATATTTTCTTAATTAAGAAGTAGGTTCACTGATATATAGCAGTCTAAGACAATTTAAAGACAACTATACGTTTAGAGAAAATGAACATTTAAATAACAGAAATGTTTTTTGTTAAATGGTAAAAGATTGTATTATCTCCAGATTTTTATTGTACAATCTCAATTTTACAGGAAACAACTGTGGTTTATTATAGACTTCTATGGTATAAAATATTTTATCTTCTTTCCTTTTTTTTACAGTGTAAATAATACTAACTCCATGCAACAGGTTTTATAATTCCTAAACTCTTGGTGTCAGGTATTTGGCAATTTCCAATTGCCATTTGTCCATTTTCATGCTATTGTAGCTTTTCATGAATGTGTACCACGCTGCCAATAAGCAACAAAACTAAGACGAGATGAGAGCCTTTTTTTTACTCAGAGGAATGGTTTGATACTTGGCTATCCTCCAATCACAGTATGCACTCATGCAGTTATTATATTCATTAGTGCAGATGATTATGAAGGCTTGATGAGAGGAACCGCCCTGCTGCTCTGGAGCACTTGCAGACACCTGGCACTGTTATCCACTACAGGATAATGGAATTACACCTGCTCCACTACCCTCTCTCTCTTTTTGCTCATCTTTCTCTATTAAAGAACAAACCAACTGCTCTCATTTTAGCACAGTCTATTGGAACATGCATGCACCTGATTAAACTGGTATTGTTTCTTAGAATCCTTGTTTCCCTAATGAGTTTTACTGATATGAATGATGCTCCATTCCAACATTAAATGTGCTGCCTTCCTCGACAGCATTTTTAGAAACTTCCATTAGGCATCTTCATTTCCCTTGGGTTTCCAAGTCAGCCAAAGCAGCTAGACAATAATGAAAGTGTTCAAAAAATTGTTTGGAAAAAAAATATATACTCATCGTTAACAAAAAAGACATGCGCCAAGAAACCCACCCTTTTTGATTCATTGACCACCCCTTTTTATTACATAAATTATGTGAACAGCATCTGTAGTCAGCTCTTATTGCAGCTGAGAGAGACTCTTACCAAAGATAGGGGAGTGGAGAAGCCCTGCCCGAGTTCAACATCCATTAACTACCAGCAATGGTAACTGAATGGCACTTAGGAAAGAACCACAGACCCCATAATCCCATAACACAATCCATACATTTAAACTGATGTCAGAGGTGGTACAGTCGTTTCGATTACAGTAGTTACATTAAAAATGAGTAATCAAATGTGAAATGTGGCTTTTACTTGTTATTCACCTCATCAATAAATGTATCAAATCAAAACGTTACATAAAAAACCTCTTGTCTGATAATGTATTCTCGATCACTATGGAGAGGTTCTTCCTTGTTTATTTCACTTGAAAAGGTACCCTGACGGTACAACGTTATTACCTGCTTGTTTTGTCTGTTACATCCTCTTTCTGTCCTTCTCTTTCAATGTTTGTGGCAGAGATCTGGAATCGGGAGTCAGTTCACATTTGTTATTTTCCTGATTACATCTTTAAACACAACCTTGTTATTTTCCTGATTCCATCTTTATACACAACCTTTTTTTCTTTGTGTAAGTTCAGCAGAGATATGTGTCTACTGATCTCCTGCTCTTTAAGCCTGTATCCTGTCTGGAAGCCTAGAGTAAATCAACCATTTAATTCTGCTAATTTACTACTCTATTTTAGTTCTATATGGTTTAGTTTTGTCAATGGTCATTAGTTTTATTTAGAAAGGACATTTTGGAATTTACTTTAAATGAAAGATTCATTCACCTTGCATTTGGGTTCTGCAATACACCACAGAACAATACAACAAAAGATCCTAACATGTTCAAAAGGTTCCTAACCTAACTCATAAAGACAGGGATATTTTAGGCTCATGGTATCAGAGATATCCACAAACTCACCAGCAGCCAATCACCAGATGAATCAGTGACCAACCAGAGCACACTTCTAATCCTAACAGTTAAAAGGCTAATCCATGCACCTCCTCAGTTGTCAGACTTACGGTTCATGCCACCTGACTCTTCATAATCGCTTCCTGCCTTCTTGGATTCTCTGGTCTTCAATGCTGTGTTTTTTTGGGAGTCCTCTCTCCATGAACTCCTGTGATTAATTCTTATATTGCCTTCTTATCATATACAATCTAAGTGTTAAAGCTGTGACACCGCTAAATTATATTTAGAAAAAATGTATAAATTATAGAGCAATTTAATTAAAATTCCTAAAAAAATTAGGACTATTTTACCGTAGCATTTTTTTAGTTATTCTATCTTGAGCTTTTTTTTTTTCTTATTCTAAAAGCACAATGGATGAAATTATGTATTGGGCTAATTTTCAGGTTTTGACTGCATTAAAACATAACAGGAATATTTGACTGTAACACTTTTTGTTATTTTATCCCGAACTTAATAATAATAATAATTTAGCACATTTTGGAGGGCACCTGAGTACATATCCACTTAGGGCACCCATATGTCCAACAGCGGCCCTGTGTTTTTGTACTGTGAGTGGAAATCAAGTGACAAGTGCTTGTGGTTCCAACAAGCTCCATTCAGTGAAGTTCTAAAATATTTAATTATGTTTGATTAAAACCTTAGAAGGCAAATTGATGCAGCAGATGACTTAAATCTTGTTGCCTTTGGGGAGTGAGCTAAAATCTCAGTTGTGTGCTGTCGACAGAAAAAATAACACCTGAAAATACTGTAATAGTGCAGAGTAAACAAATCAGAAGCAATTCAATGAAAGCAATCGAAGCAGCATAAACAGTCGTTGTCTGCTGCTTCCCTTTAACAGGATTCTGCCATGTGTAATTATGCGTCACTTTATGCAATCTGTACAACTGGGAGCAATAATGACCTCTCTTCCATAGAAAGCAAGTGTTTAGACATCCTGTTCCCAGAATGTGTCACAAATATTGCTCTGACAGATGGCTAGAATGTGCTGCAAATGACATCACTTCCTGTGCAGACACTCTGAAGCATCATTAAATGTAATATTGCAGGGGAATAAAGTGTAAACGCTCCCTCTCCCTCTCTCTTGCCATAAAGTGTATGTAATATTAAAGTCGGATTAGGGCAAAAAGCGGATTAGTATTTTAGTAGCATTTGTGTTTTATTTAACGTTCCAATATTAAAGGACTAGCACATTTAAACCCAGCTTAAGCATATTTCCTGCACACATCTGAGATGCCTGCCATGTTGGGGATGTTTTTCCTCACTTCTGATCTGGGTTGTGTCTGGTTTGCTGTCTGTACAGCTGGTACTGCACTCTTTCAGGTAGAGAGATCTGGTCAGCTATCCTCTAATCTGGTAATATCTTTAAAATAACACACTATCTGCAGCATATGCTCTCTCTGGTCAATTGTGGCGGTAGATTATTTAAGCCACATTCCAGGAGACAGGAGATCATCGTTTCCTGATAACTGTGAAATGGAGAGGTTCATGTAAAATGACGGCAGAGCACAAAATCTGCCCAGCAAGCACTTTGCTCCAACCTATTTCTCTCTGCTCCCCGTCTCTATCATTGATGTTAATTACAGAGCCTCGAATGGAGGTAAAGAGCTCGATCCATCAAAGACAGACACGCTGATGATGTGAGCCGTATTGAGAGAGTGAGAGGAAGTAGAAATCCTACTCTGAGATTTCCTCTGATTGAGTAATAAGAGACAAGGAAGACTAGAATACAAAGGACAAGGATTATATTGGTAAGGTTAAAAGAACACTCAAAACTGAAAATTCACTAAAATTAAAAATATATATAGGATAATTAACAGTCAGCTAATTTTTTTATGAAGTAAAATCTTGATCCCATTTTTGAGATTAACCCCAGCTTCTTTTCTTTTTTTTTTTTTTTTTTTTACAAATAGGTTTTCATTACATTACCTAAAAATTCCATAACAAAACTGAAATATAAATATTCTGAGCATTTTATTTTTAAAAAACAAGTTTCACTGGTACCAAAGTAACATACTCCAAAGTAAATTCTAAATACGCATTTAAAGTATTGCTAAAATGACAACAAAAAAATTGGGGCACCTTTGACACTCTCTAAAATGTGGGAAAAAGATCTACTTGCTACGTGATTGAAGCAGGACTCAGACTGTTTTAATGAAGGCAATCACAGAGGCAGAGTATACAACAAGTATTATAAAGTCAATAATGATTCACAGAAACAGAAACACAGGGGACATGACACTAATTATGTTATGATTAAATAGCACACGCTTGCTCTTCGTATGGTGCGCCTTATATAACAAATGTTTGAAATGAGCATTTAAGCAGTTTTTTTTTTTCAACAAAGCTGCATTTCACACTGTTTTACTGAGGTTTACAGGATGCAGACCGGCAATAGTGACCTGAATTTTTTTTAAATGTCACATCGTGGCTCATGGGACTAAAAGAGTAAGGAACATGTCAAGACATGCGACACACGCAATCTCTGTGCTGTGGTTAGGCATCATGTAATAATACAGAGGCCAGTCTTTTCTCGGCCTGACCCACATTTTTACACCTCGCAGAGCAAACAGCAGCTCTCAAACAAATATTCTCTAGCACACTCTCTTGAGGGACAAAACCGGTGGTAAATAGGAAAAAAAGTGACATCTTGACAGCTGTCCAATCTGCTTGAAGCTGAAGATGTTATTCTTTCCCTCCAATTTAAAAGAAAGGAAACCTTTCACCTTTCCTGTCAGCCTACACTCTTCTGTGTTTTGTCCTTCCCTCTGCACTCATCTCTTCCTCATTTCCGTCTTGTCATCCAGAGTCCCATCAGGTGTCATTGGACGGCGGGCCATCCCTTCATCTGCATCTTCAAGCACATATGTGTGTGGTGGGATTGCTTTCCTGTGAAGGGGTCACAGCTTAATACAGAACCCTGATGAGACACCTGTAGTATAGCGACAAAGGGAATGTCTAAGAAGTCACTGCTCACCATCTCGCTCTCTTGTGTTTGAGTCTGCTCTCCTTGTTAAATGCAAAGCTCTCAATAAAACCATAACACAGATGCACTCTGCTCACGATACAATACATACCTCACTATTATGTCCACCATACGATATTTTACAACACTTTTTCTAACCAACTATTAAAAGTGTTTATATGACGAACCATCATTGGAACAAAGAAAATGTATGAAGTTCTAGTACTTCTTATGTAGTTTGATTTGCACGAGCGCGTTCAATACCATCCTTGCACTAGGTGGCAGTGTTAATGTTTGCACTAAGTAATTTTTTCACTCTAAGTGATGTTGGAGAGCTAATTTTATAATCTTTCTTGTTTAAAATGTGAGTAAAGATAATTTTTTCCTTGCAAAAATAACAAATAAGAAGACAAGGTGAAGAAGTTGCAGAAGTGTCTAGAATCACAATCACTCCAAGGTGGAAACACACTTCAGCTCGTAAACGATATCTCCCAATATCTCCACGTATTGTGAGAATTTTGCATTGTGTATTTATTACAAATTTGTATTACCCCTAATATTTAATTGTAAAAATTTTACAAATGTACAAAACTGTTGTGCAGAACTTGTGATGTGAGTCAAATGATAATGGTTAATTTTCTTAAAAAAATTAATGTTTATTATCTTATTCATGCCCTGGTCACACTGCACGGTTCTCTGCAATTCCCCAATTTCACACAGCCAACATTTTAAGAAATGTCGCAACAATGACAATATATTACTGTTGTGGACTATTCTGTAGAAATGGGAATCAAAGAATACATCTAAACCCATTTAAACCATGTTAAGTTAATCAAACATGATTCGGGGGGCATGATCAGGACATGACCGTCCATAAATTATTCTATTTCCTCATGCCTTTACAAGCTGATCAATCCCATGCCTCTCAGCTTGTGTGGTCTTCTGTGTGTTTTATTAAAGTGTGCATTTTATTTTGCATTGTTTTATTGTGTTTTATCAGTTTTCCTTTTTGTTCCTTTTTAATGTTGTTTTATGAGTTCATATTTTAACATAAAATAAAATGTGCTGTAGAAATAAAGTGAATTGGATGAACAGAAACTGTTTATGTTTTCTCAGAATGATGTAAATCAATGACTCATTCCAACTATGTATGGTAAAGTATGTTTTTTGAAGGAAAAATAAGAAAAAAATTAAAATGGATAACGTGATTTATACTTAAGGCCATGCGCAAACTTGCACATATCAACTATGTTTGATTATACATATTATAATCAACGTGCTTAAAAAGAAGGCTAAATTAATTTGAGGTAATTTCAAAATTCAACTCAACTTTAAAGACAGTTCAAAAATCTGCTCGTTAAAATGTTTTGTCATTGGTGAGCGGTAGGAGATCACTGGTATATTTCCAGCATCTGAATTTCTCTTTTTAACATTTTAAAAAGTTGCTTTCGTTTCCTCCCTGCTGAGAAAACAGGCTCATCAAACAGAAAACAAAAAAGTGCAAAAACTAACTAAATAACAATGAAAACACAGACCAGGAATATGTTTTGTCAAAAAAAAAAAAAATGACAGGGCTTTGAATAGAGACCAAGATTTCAGTTGGAATCGAAGGCCAAATCAGACATTGTGTCTTCCATAAAACAGTAGTCTATTTTTAGGTACTACTTTCATCCAATGCAGCAAACAAAATTGTATTTTAAAAGTAATTTTGAAAGCTTAAGCGTTGCATGATCAGTGTTTTCATATTGTAACATAATTCCCCTCTTCCATCATCAAGCTAACACATCCACTACATGCACAGCAAAATCCTCCTGTCATTCTTTATAAGAACAATGTGTCAGTGTCTCATCCTGGGCTGAATTCAGCCTGAACACATGTTTGATTCGGTGGTAATCAGAACGCCTGATGGATAGGAAGCTGTTTTTGTTTATGGCGAGCGTGCGCTTGCTGCCATCTGCTCTGAGATTAAACACCATGCTCTGATGGAATACATAAACACCCATCAAGCCCAAAGCCGTCTGCTTAAGACACTCATAAAGACCTATTTTAAAACCGCTCCTTCCACACATATGTGCACACTTACGGAAGTTTCTTCTGGGCAATCATAGTCGCCAAAGGCACTTCTCTTCTGGAGCTCCACTCTCACTAGAGTCAGCAAAAAATACCTTTAGCAATAGTGTTCTGCATATTCAAACACTAATGGAGTCTACAGCCACTGGCTTAAATGGATGCTGGCTTCAGAATTAAATTGCAAGTGAACGCTCTTGGTGATTAATGATTCAAGGATTACTGAAGAACATTTAAAGCAAATGAAAAGATGAACGCAGCTTCTACAACTAACGTGACAACTAACTAACTGCTTTCTGATACATGGTGTAAATACAAACTGCTGCATATTTAAAACCGGTTCAGTGAAAGCAGAAACCTGTATTCCAGGATTATAAGTCCAGACATATAGCAAGTTGAAGTATATGCTGGGTTTTTTCAGCTAGGTTTTCTGAAGTCTAGATCTCACTGGGAAATGTATATGCTGTCAATGTAAAATATATGTAAATCAAGGCACCTGAGCATATTTTTTTTATTTATTGTGCATGTTATAAAATTGTTGTGTGGAATTGTTCAGTCCAGAATGAAACTGTTATGTACATAATTATTCAGGTACTTTATGCTCATCTGCTTTTTTTGTTTGTTTGTTTAGTTATCCAATGTTTTATATAGTGAATAATTTATACTCTACACCCGATTGGGAGGAGGTGAAAGAGCATGGGATTACAAACTAGATAGCAGTCAAACACCAAGGAGGTGGTGACTGGATAGATGGTGAATAGCAGGTAAGAATTAATGGAGGTATGGAGGATGATATGGAGGAAACCACAGCAAGAAGCACAGGAGATCCAAGAAGGCAGGAATTGATCATGGAAAGTCAAGGGTTGTGAACCGTAGTACAGACAGTAAGGAAAGGAGAGCAGATTAGAACCAGCACTGACTGGGTGAAGAGGAAACAAGGTATTAGACACAGACGTGAAGGATGATAGAGTACGGGCCTTTTCAGACTGGGAACATCTCACACAATTCTCACGTAAACACTCATGTTGAACAAGGCCCACTCATGTTAAACTGTAGATCTTCCACACATGATAATTGTTATCATATTTATGGCTTTATCATGTCATTCAGACGTTTGTGAGATACAACTTAAAGCTGAAATAATTATTTTGGTAGAATGGAACTATATAAAGCTGCAGAGCTCTGGGAAGCTGTGATTATTACAGCGTATGACCTACATGTTTGTCCCACAGATCAGATTGAGAGCTATGCGTGCTTGTAAGTTACACATTTTTAATTCCCCTTCTGCATCTCTCACATGCCATATGGAGGCCTTAAACATTCAGACACATACTCAAGAAGAGCTAACAAATCACAGAAAATCATAAATAAATATAGTTCATGTTAGACACCCATTAAGGGGTAAACACAAGTGCCTTGGTTTCTGGAAAAACTCCAATCTCTTTCAAACTCCAAAGACCAGCCAAGTAAGCAAAGATACGTGCTACGTAATTAGCAATAAACAAGCAAATGTGAGAAAACTCCCACTTTGTCTAGAACGAAAATAACATAAAACTGTTTATATTGACAAACAGAGTGGCTATAATCTTCGTTCTCGCCGCAATAATTAAAGTGTTAAATCACCGTCTACACGGCAACAATCAACAGCTTCTCTTTCTGTTTCAATCTATTTCAAATTATGTTTAGAAACATACCCTAGATACATTCCTGAACAAAGAACCCTGATATCTGTTGCTTGAACATATTGAGAGTGTGACAGAAAAATCTGGTGTTCACATAGAAAAAGTCATGGAGCAGAGCAGTGGTTATAAAACAAGGTCAGGGGTGGCAGAAAGCATCAAATCCAATCACTTGCCTTCTGTCATGTTTTCAAATTGCTTGCAAACTAGCAAGAGTTGGAAAAATACATCTTATGTAACCTAATATTGGTGCACTGTGGCTTTTTATTAAGAAGGACGCTGACTTGAGGCCAGATGGTGAATTCCTGAGTGAAGTTCCTTGTGTCGGTGTCCTCCAGTTCCCCAGACAAGACCAAAAACATGCATCAGATTAATTGAATTCTCATCAGTAATTTGAAATTCCCCTTAAGAGTGAATACGTGTGTTGCTCTGTGATGGACTAGAAAACTGTCCAGGGTGTAGCCTACCTTTCGCCTGAAGTTTGCTCGCGATTCAGCGATTTTGCTTCTGTACCCAAACCCAAGTTTATTAATGTTTTTCTTCCAAAATCATAGATACAAAGGTTAGTGGTTCGATCCCCAGCTCCACTGGGAGTCGAAGGTGGGGTGAGTGTGGACAGCTCATTCAGCCCACCTGTGATAACCACGACTGCGGCGGCCTTGGGCAAGTCACCAGTGTCCCCCAGTGTTATTTCAATAAGAGAACAACATCCAGGGAAATGGGAAATTGGTAGAGGAGTTGCAACACGGCTTTATTTTAAAAACTGTTTCTTCTCGGCCCATTTTATGGCGAGCTTCTTACGGGCTGCCACTTTTGTTAAAAAACCTAGTCTTCTAATAACTATGTTCTTGGACCTTATGTTGTTTTCAAGTGCCTTCTTTCATGACATAGTTTTCGAGACATTGTCAGAGATTCCTCCTATTGTAAAGTTATGCAGTGTGAAAGGCCTTGATGTATCAAGCAGAGTGAATAGAGCAGTGAATGAATGATACCCCAGACACTAGCTGCGTTTACTTTTACATAGTTTTATGGGCATTTTGGAATATCACATAAAAAACCCTGGATGGAAACTCCAAAATTCTCATACATTTTAAACTGCGCGTAAAAAAGTACCACGGGCCCCGTGGTATAGTGGACTGTGTGTCCAACACATATGCACAGTTGTGCAAGGCCAGCTGTCTATCCCAACCCTCCCAATCTCTCTCCTGCATTGCTTTCCACTGTCCTGTCAGTTAAAATCAATAAAAAGCAATAGCCACAAATAAAAAAAATAAATAAAAAAAAGAAGTAGGATAAACTTTTAATCCAATAAGAAAAATCTATGATGAAAATGCATTTACCAAATATCAAAATGCAATGGTAATTGTTGGTACTGGAGCGTTTTTCTGTTGGTACTGGCGCAGCATTACTGGACTAACCAATGGACCGATTTCATTGCACAACATCTGAAACAAAAGTCTGTCATCAAAGTGGTTCGGGATTGTTCCCAAATAGCAGTTCCCACCTCCAAAAGCAAGATGACATGTCTGCGCATCCTGCGTTTTGTCTACGCATTTTAAGACGCAAGTAAGATATTCTGCGATTCAACTTTTATTCTGCCGCTCTCTTCGACTCGTTAGATAGAAACCAGACACATTCTAAACAAACTGAATGAATATGGTTTTGATCCTAACCTCTGAAAAAGTTAACTAGAGTGGCAAAGGCATGACATTTTTGAGAAGTGGACTGGTGCGTTTACTTGGACAATCCCAAAGTGGATGGAATACCCAGGGCATGGCAAGGATCATGGAAAGCTTCTGTCCAAGTTAGCCCCAGCTGGATTGTCCTCATGAACCTACATGGCCTTGACCAAAACAAGAGTCCTTCCCTTGCATTGAACACAGCTGCCCTGAATGAAGGGTCACTGCCAGCTAAAGTGACTGCTGATGTATTTTATGTCTAGAATACAGTCCTCAGGGTTTCACTGTATCCGTGCCTCGTTCAGCCAACTACAGTAATTTCTTTTTTGAAGAACTACTGAAGTCAGTTTGGACTCTAATCAGAGAACTGACCCTTCAGAAGAGTAAAAAGTCAATGTGTCTTCTCAATGTTTGTTTTTTTTCTCGAACTACCCTCCAGAGTTCACTCAGCCATAAAGATTTCTCTGTGTCCTTGCAACAAACCACCCAACGGAAATGAACTATTCCTCTTCATATTTCTGATGTCACTGCTGTTTGTTTAGGGTCTGGAGGTTTAGGACATGTCAATGAGACAGAACGAGACTTGTGTTTAACAGGGCAGAAGGGTGAGAGGGAGAGAGGAGCAGGAGAGTCATAGATTTGAGCCATGTCTGTTCCAGGGTTTCATCTCATGACACACTCATCTGTCTTTGTCTCTAGCACTTATGGCTCTTTTTCTTCTTTATACCCTTCAATGGATCCCTCTCTATCTGGTTTCTCTGAGAGTAGGAGCTTCATAAAGAGCAGCCTACACTGTAGCGGCAGCCTTTGTGGCGATATTCCTTGCTTCTGTGTGTGGAAGTGCATGAAATAAATACTTAAATCTCATTCAGCCCATTGTCCCTGAAGTCTTTCCCACACATAGAGTTTAGAGTTATTAGTTTCCCCCCAACTGGTTCACAGTGTGTATTTGTGGACATGTGTTGAGTCACCTTGTTCCGACCCATTGTGTGTAATTAACTGATTTTTTGAACAATTTCTGCCATTTCTCAAATTTCAACTTCTGGATGAGAACCCAGTCAAAATAAAGAAGTGTATTACAGGAACGATTGGGGAAACAAAAGCAAGCAAAAATCATATGGCAATACCAAAATAGCATTTACCGTATTTTTCGGCTCATAAGACGCACTTTTTCTTCCCCAAAACTGAGGGGGAAAAGTTGGTGCGTCTTATCGACCGAATGCAGAGCGCCGCGAAGTCCGGTCACGGCCGTATGAGAGGCGTAAGAGCTCCGGAGCTAGGCCGAAGCCGCGGCCATATTTGTACACCCAGCGCTGCGCGCTGACGTCATCGCCCATCTCTGCCATCGCGCGGTCGTAACGAAAACATGAAAAAAACTACATTTCCCACAATGCCTTTGGCTACAGTAGCCGCAGCAGTGCTTCCGCATCCATACTCACGAGCTACAGAGCTGCCGTTTCTCACACATTAAACGTAAAAGAGCTCCGGAGCTAGACCGAAGCCGCGGTCATATTTGTACACCCAGCGCTGCGTGCTGACGTCATCGCCCATCTCTGCTATAGCGCGGTCGTAACGAAAACGAGAAAAAAAACTACATTTCCCACAATGCCTTGGCTGCGGTAGCCGCAGCGGTGCTTCCACATCCATACTCACGAGCGGAACTGCTGCCATGAGCTCTCTCTCTCTTGCTCGCGTGAGGAAAACAAAACGCTCTCAATGACTGAAACTCTCCTTTAATAAACTCAAAATCAAATTAGCTATTTAAATTAGCTAAAAAAGCTATTATTAGTAATTTGGGGGCAATCTTACTAGCTATTATTAGTAATGTAGTGACAATGTTACTAGCTATTATTAGTAATGTAGTGACAATGTTACTGGCTATTACGGTATTACTAATGTGGGGGCAATGTTGCACTGGAACAGTGATGGTGATAACGAATGGTAGACTTTAGAATGATGAGTGGGGGCAAAGAAAAACATTACAGCCTTTTTTTTGTTACTTTTACTGTTTACTGTCTGTTCATGTTACATGTTTGGCTGTTAACTTTTACACAGTTGATATAAAATATTTTACAAAAGTATTTGGTTCAGAATCTTTTTTTTTTCTAGATCTTCCTCTTTTAAAATTGGGTGCGTCTTATGTGCCGGTGCGTCTTATGAGCCGAAAAATACGGTACATTGCCCTGCAGATGAGACACAGCTATAGATAGCTTTTCTTCTAAGCCAACTATTTCCTTTAAATTATTAAAATCCAGGGGTTAAAAGCAGTTTTTAGAACGCAGAAAACCCAAGGTTAAAAGCATTGTTTAGAACGCAGAAAACCTGGGGTTAAAAGCAGTTTTTAGAACGCAGAAAACCCAAGGTTAAAAGCATTGTTTAGAACGCAGAAAACCTGGGGTTAAAAGCAGTGTTTAGAATGCAGAAAACCCAGGGTTAAAAGCAGTGTTTAGAACGCAGAAAACCCAGGGTTAAAAGCAGTGTTTAGAATGCAGAAAACCCAGGGTTAAAAGCAGTGTTTAGAACGCAGAAAACCCAGGGTTAAAAGCAGTGTTTAGAATGCAGAAAACCCAGGGTTAAAAGCATTGTTTAGAACGCAGAAAACCTGGGGTTAAAAGCAGTGTTTAGAATGCAGAAAACCCAGGGTTAAAAGCAGTGTTTAGAATGCAGAAACCCAGGGTTAAAAGCAGTGTTTAGAACGCAGAAAACCCAGGGTTAAGCGCTGTATGAAAAGCCCTCAAGTCTATTTAAAACCTCTGCGTAGAACTCACCCAACAAACAACACACTTTCTCATACATTTTGAAGTGCTTATTGCAAAAAAGATGGCAAAATGCATCAGACAGCTTAAAACTGTTGATTTCCCAAAAGATCTGCAGCCGATCAGCACTTCTTCTCATATCTGCAGAACACTCTCAGGACTATTTTAAGCTGGTGTAAGCATCCAGCTAACACTGAATATTCATTCAACTAAACACTAACTGCCTTCTCTGCTCATGATGTTAAAATCTCAACCTTGAATAAAGAACAGAAGGAAAGTGTGTTTTGTGCCCCAGATACAACTTAAAACAGTTCACATTAGCTAGGTTTTAATGAGACAGCTCACAGAAAATGAAGAAAAATCAAGCAAAAACAGCAGGCATGACCGAATGAACTCTAGCCTTGTCTTACCGATGTGACTGCGGTGCGAGGACGCTTCAGATAGATGACCCCAGAGTGACAGGAAGGTCAGAATCACCAACAAGAGTCCAGTGTATGCCCTCTGCACCACCCGCTCCGGCATTCTGCAACAAACATAAATAAACCAAATCAGCACATGAGTGACACGCTGATCAGAAAGGCTAATAGAGCGCATGTTTCCAGAGAGCATCTCATTCTCTCCTCCAGCGCTATCTAAATGTCATCATGTTCTCCCACAGTGTTTGCTGATACACTGCTGAGTGCTCCAAAACAGAATTATTAGAGAGTGAGCTTTCACCGCTGTCTGTCTGATACCAAACCGCAAGAGGAGGATGCAGGTACTACATTTACAATTGTGAGAAGACTGCCGTTGCTGTTTTGAATGACCTCATTTTTTATTCGCCAAACTGCAGTGAATAACACAATTTCTGGAGTTTGATCTGTAAATAACCGAGTCTGGTACAAAGTATGAAAGCGTAGTTCAACAAATTAACATTGTTGGCCACTTTATTAGGTACACCTTGCTAGTATCGAGTTGGACCCAGTTTTGCCTTAAGAACTGCCTTAAAATGTAAATGTTCAATTTGTACTAATGGGCCCAAAGTGTGCCAAGAAAATCCCCCCATACAATTAAACCACCACCAGCAGCCTGAACTGTTGATACAAGGCAGGATGGATGCCTGCTTTCATGTTATTGATGTCAAATTATGACTTGACCGTATCAGAGACTCATCAAGCAATTCGTTCGATTTTGGTGTGCCTGTGTGAATTGTAGCCTCAGCTTCCTGTTCTTAGCTGACAGGAGTGGCGCACTATGTGGTCTTCGGTTGCTGTAGCTCATTTGCCTCAAGGTTCGAGGTGTTGTGCTCTTCTGCATACCTCGATTGTAACAATTGGCTTGAGTTACTGTTGCTTTTCTATTAACTCAAACCAGTCTGGCCATTCCTCTCTGGCATCAACAAGGCATTTGTGAATATGGATATTTTCTCTTTTTCAGACCATTCTCGGTAAACCCTAGAGATGGTTGTGTGAGAAAATCCCTGTAGAACAGCAGTTTCTGAAAAAATCAGACCAGCCTATCTTGCACCAACAATCACGATGCATTGAGCACCATTCTGATGCATTGAGTTGCTGCCATTTGATTGGCTGATTAGACATTTGCGTTAATGAGCAGTTGGTTAGGTGTGCCTAATAAAGTGGCCGGTGAGTGTATAACAAAATGTATGTTTTGGTCTCTGTGCATTTTAAACAAAAAAAAAGTTTTGTATGTTTTTCAGCCAAAATAAACATTTGTTTCAACTCATAGTTTGAAATAGCGCAAGCGTTCTGCAAAGATGAAACCAATGCTAAGCTGCTAAAATCATTGAAGGTAGCGAGGCAATGGGAATGTGATTTGGATATGAGCGTCTGTGAAAGTGCTTGTGGGAAATGGAGTCGCAAAGGGATGTTTAGGTAAACTTGCACTGTCATGCTGTTTTCACCTGTGGTTTGTTGCATGATCCTCCCTAAACAAGCATATTACCACTTCAGTGAACATTCAGTTCTATTCCCCAACAGCTAAGAGTCTGTTATGTAAGGGGTGGAGCAATGGTTTTAGCATAATCTCCAGTTCCGTACATGTAAATGAGCAAGACTAATACTTTCTTCCTGTACGTCAGAATCAATGTGTAGTTCCTCTGCCCCAGTTGTTTTGGAGTGGGCCAATAATAACAAGAAAAAATATTATGCATGTGCACTAAATCACTCGAAACTTACAAAAGTAACAATAAATAAAAAAATTACTGAAAATTAAACAATCAAAATTAGCCATCACTTTTGAATTGTTGATTGACATAATTATTTAAAAAAACAAACTAATGAAACAGGCCTGGACAAAAATTATGGTACCTCTATAAAAGATTGAAAACTATTTGACCAGAGTGACATGATTAACTCAGGTGTGTCCTTTAATTGACATCACAGGTGTTTCCAAACTCATAATCAGTCAGTCTGCGTATTTAACGGGAGACAAGTAGTCACTCTGCTGTTTGGTGAAAAGGTGAGTACGTTTTTTTGTAAGTTTCGAGTGATTTCAGTGAGAATTGTAGGTTTTTCCTTCTTTAACTAAGGGGTACAAACAATTTTTTCCACGTCTGTAGTGTGTATTATAAATGTGAGACTATTGCACTATATATGAAATCTGAAGAATGAAGTTTCTCGACTAAGTGATGTATAATTTATGTTGGTTGGGTATTGTCATTTTATCGCTTAATTCATATTTAATCACATACTAGTCTGTGATAGTTACGAATCAAAAAGGAAATGCTGGAATGGTAACGAAGTACACACTGTACAAATTATGCCACATCATACAGCTTACATTTCCTGTGTGTTTGTTCTATTTCTTTGTAAAGAATTTGCTGCCAGTACTACAGAAAAAGTTTCTGGTAATAAATTATGTTATAGGTGGGTACAGTTTATTCCTGGAGAACAAAAACTGTGTATATTTCTAACAAAGCTCTGGGACAAGCTCTTCTTATTATTATATGTTTTTACATTAAAAATACTCAGGTATATTCACTTACTATCACAGAGAAGTATTTCAGATAGAAAGCATCAGTATGTGGAACATTTCTGCTGTGGGGCAGTATTTTTTGTTGGTTTAAAACCAGGGCAATAGCTCACTTAGAGATATATTACAGAGATATTGGAAAAGGTCAGTATTTTAATGTTGTTTTATGAGGCATAGAGTCATTATTGTCAGAGATACAGCGTTGCTCTTGCAGATTTATGGGGTTGTATAGTGAGCTGGTCTTCGTACAGTAAATCTGTGGTAAGCTGACTGCAATTATTTGAAGTGTAAAGTGGCAGTACTGTTTCTGGCGTAACCACATTAAGCGCATACATAAAAGATTTAGTTTTAATTCAGTTATTGTTACACACTACAGCAGCTGCATATTAAGCATGAAGGGATAGAAATGAGAATACTGATACATTCACTTAATTAGTCCCACTGGAGTTTTACAGATGGTGACATCATCATGCACATGCTCTTTTAATTTTTGACCAAATATGGTATGTCCACATGGGTTATTATTCTCTCTCTCTCTCTCTCTCCACTCATTTTTAGGGCTATGTCCTTTCTCGGTTGAACAAGACTGAAACCATCAATCCACGACAATGAGCCCATATCATTCCGAGCAATATTTAAAGTTCAAAAACTGACTGCAAATCTACACACAAAACCACACACATCTCTTTTATTCAACTTCTGTATTGTAGGTCTCATTATGAGCGACAGAGTAAAAGGCATCAAAGAATGCTCAGCCATCACCTAGAGTCTCTTTCATCTTCTCTTCCTGCTTCTATTCAGACAGATTTTCCAGTGCTGTAACAAATGCTGCAGGCTCTGCTGCTTTCTGCACCAGAAAATTAATGTGTTTGTAGTTCTACTCTTTTTTTCTTCAACTCTCTCCTTCTCTCAACTTCACCCTGAAGCAACAATCTGCATATCTGAACATAAAGCTGCATAATCATGTCGAAAGAAATTAATGAATCAGCATTCATACGAATATTTTAATCTATCAGCAGTGTTTCGAATCAATGAATAAACTGCCTGTTCTCTATTGACACGTCAGGTCATGGTAATGCTAAATAAATCTCTATTTCAAAGGGACCTGCTTGGTTAATTATTACGTAGATCAAGATTTTAACTCAATTGGCTGTTGACAAAGCCATAATTGACGAATAAATTACAACTATTGAAAAAAGCATGTCTGTAGAGGCTTGTATATGTATTTTTTTACCAAAAGTTATGGTTCTTACATGAACAAAACACATAAAAGCATACATTTGTGTTCTTTATTCATCACAATAATTCCTTTTACAAGTAAGACGAACATGAAGCAAACTAGTAACACACTATGGTTAAATTAAAAGTTTTTTAAATGTTGTCAATATCCGAATTAGATAAATAAGGGACCTCCCATGTCTTAATGAATTTCCTAAGCTGAGATAGAGATATGCCATATAAGTTGCTATGGTAACCCTTGTGGGGGTGCTATGAAGGTAAGTGACAATTTAATGTTCCCCATGACAATTTGAGTAAAATAATAACCTCAATTTCTCCATGATTTTCCAAAGCTGAGACAAGGATAAGCCAAATCGGTTGCTATGGTAAACAGTCTGGTTGCTATGGAGGGTCAATGACACATATAAAGTAGCCAGCTGCCTTTATAACTTTCACAAGATGAAACAAGGATATACCACATAAGTTGCTATGGTAACCAGTCCGGTTGCTATGGAGGGGTCAGTGATATAACACATTAATCCCCGTGTCATATATAGTAAAATAAAGCAATACCCATGTCTCTGTGATTTTCACAAGCCGAGATAGAGTAAAGCCAAACTGGTTGCTGTGATAATTGTTCTGGTTGCTATGGAAGGGTTGGTGGCATAAAATAATGTAATGTTCCCAATGTCAATTAGAGTAAAATAAAGCAACCCCCATGTCTCTATGATTTTTCTAAGCTGAGATGGAGATTTTTTTTTAAGTTTCTAAGAATTTCTCATTGAGCCCATGCAAAGTCACATTTCCCAGCATTCTCAGAGAAATCTCAGAAGTGTTTTAGCGGCATCAGTCTAAAATGATATAGTGTGTGACTCGAGTCACACCAGTTTGGATATCTGGAACAGTCTTGAACGCAAGACAAATAATATGTTTAAATACAATATCAATATGTTGGCTTTGACAAAGAATATCTAAAGCCCCTGGGATGATATATAATAATAGAAACTGGACCACTGACAACAGCCACCGGTGTTTTGCACACACCACCACTACATTTTCCACAATATAACTGTGGCTCCAAACACACTGCAGTGCAGCAAGCGGGCCTTGGCTTCATTATTCATCAGTAACCCGAGCCACTCTCTCCCCAAAAATGGCTGAACGGAACGTGGAGGCTGAGAACAGGGGGTTCCAAGCAAGGTGGGATGCAGAGCAAGCCTGTGTGTCTTCTGTGTGGAGAAAGCTTGTCTGTGACGAAGGAATATAATCTAAGAAGGCCCATGAAACATCTCAGAAACACAAAGACAAGATTATGAACACAGATCAAAGGCTCAGTGAAAAAAAGCATTAAATAATATACTGTACACTGTGTCTTGGTTTAGTGCAATTATTTCAATATGTTTTAATAAACATTGAATCAGATAATGAAGCACTCAAACTTTCCACCGCACAGCTGAACAGCGAATCTATAGACATTTGTCTTAAAGAATAAAGCTTTCGTAAAGACTCCAGAGTCTTTATCAGTTTATGTGAGTGTGTAATCTGTCTAACCCTTACACTACAATGCAATGTCTCGGTTGTGGGTTGATAAGATCAGTTAGTGTGTATCAGTTTCCTCAAATGGCCACGGCTGGTGTAAAGCAGCCTCCAACAGATAAAGCCTACACGCTGAGGAAGACACAAAACAGACAGAGAATGAGGAGAGTATTTTTTATTTATTCCTTTTCCCACCGTGATATTTTTATTCCTCTGATATATGTTTGTGGCTGGTGTGGCTGGCAGAGACAGCGCTGGTGAAAATAATGATGGTGACTTGGCATCAGCTCTCTGTCATGTGACACATTCTGTCAGGTAACAGGCATCTGATGGAGATCTGAGCTAGAAAGGGCGCTCCGCTTTTCACTGCCAGGGGACCAAACAGGTGGTCAAACCCGGGCAACGGTAAGTATGATGGTTTACATCAGCCATTTAAACCCACCCACACACACCTGATCTCAATCAAACTTTGGCACCAGATATGACAACCAATTAAAGCGAGGAAAGCGATGCCAGGACACAAGTAAGGGACAGCAGGGCATAAAAAAAGCTCTTGAAAGCTGAAGAGAGGGTTGCTAATGAAGTCTCACTTTGAGTATTACTCATTAGAGGTGCATAGTGTCAGTCGTCATTTTAAAAATAACACGACTGGTCTGGCTCACTGGTGCAGTGGTCTGTGAGACAAGACGTGCTAAATGTGGGATTGTGGGTGCGATTCCATACCTCTCTGCTCTCTCTCCTGACTCGTTTCTTGTCGCTCTCTGCTATAATGTCCAAAAATAAATAAATAAATAAATAAAAAAAATAAAAAAACAACTGAAGCTGCTAGCACCAATAAAAGGGTTCCAGCAACTCTGGCAAAATTGCCTCTCGGTGGCCATTTTTTTTGCACTATACACACTATGCGCAATGCTTATAAAATCAAGGTTTCATTTTTTATTTTACTGAACAATAAGACCACATCATGTGTCATGGCCCCTAGGTGGCGCTATTATTTAGTCTGCATATTTTTAGGCTAATATTCTTGTCACATATGTTAAAACTGGTGAAAAGAATTATGTTTTTGTGGCCATCTGGTGGCACTCTAATTGAGAGTGTACATTGTGGATGTGTTCAGACATGGACTTTTAACGTAGTTGGTGAATTTGGGCTGAGTTGTAACAACTTCCTGTTAACGGCAAAATGTTGAATTTCAATGGTTGCTTCAGAATTTCAGAACATCAGACACACCTTAACATAAGACTGATGGAGTTTGGGGATGAACAGATAAAATTTCTAAGAGGAGTTCATTAAAGTACGACAATTGCAAAAGTGGCCATTTTTAGAGGTTTTTGCAAAATGTCGGATATATGAGCCATATGTTTTATATTTAAGTTTTGGTACCCTACACATCTGTGCCAAATTTCATTTGCCTAGAAGAAACTGGTGGCGCACCACAAGCTGAAATGCTTTAGGTGGCGCAATAGAGTTATTTAACCACACTAATTTTTCAAACCCCAATCAGATTTTCATTTTCACAAGATCTGATATTTGAAAAAGCACGAAAGCCATGAGGCAATAGTACTCTGGGCATTTTCAATAGGATTGTATGCTTCTTCGGTGCTCGCGCCCTAAGTATAAAGGCTATGGCCAAAAAATAAACTTAAAAAAAGCACAACTTGCTTGAATAAATATATCAACAAAGTAACAATTAATACCCTAATTAACAACTGAATAAAATAATGTACAGGATGTACAGGACATAGAAGCTGTATGGTGGAATAGTGTTTACCACTTCTCTCTCTCTCTTACCCTGAAGCGTCCTGGTTTGAGAAAACAAGTAAAAGAAAATCAGTAGATCTTCCATTCAAATACCTAATAGTTAACTGTTTTTACCACCCCCAAACTGTTTCCCTATCACTTCATGCGTGTAAGTTGTCTGTGCATGACCGAGTAGCTTCAGCATTGAAGCACATAAGCTCCGATATTCTCAAAGCCAGTGTGAGGAGTTTTACACAAATGAAGACCCTGCGCAGGATGAAGTATAAAACAAGATCAAAGTGAAGCAGCACGGTGCATCTACAGCCTTTATATTCATCTTTCAGGATTTACTGCCAGAGAAAAGTCCCTCCAACACTTTGAACCCAAAGCAGCTCGAGCAGGATTGGTTCCGGGACACATGTCTGGGAGTTTAAGAAATATATCTGAAATGCAAATAGCTCTCTGTGGAAGTCTTTGAAAAACAATCAGCGGAAGCAGAGAGGTGGAGAGAGAGCAGCGATATCAGGTTTACTCAGAAACCCCTTAGCCTGGCCCCTAAACAGACTCTAATCCACTTTAAACAGTGGAGAACCCTGCAGAGTCAAATAGGATTGGCCAAGTCCTACTTTGAACTCTGTTTGGGTCTTGGCCCAAGTGACAATTCCTCCAGGAGGAAAGCTATAGGAATAACCTAAAATTGTAAGAGCAAGATATCTCTGCAATTTATATCTTTATTGTTCATTTGTCACTCTCTACTCCAGATATATGATAAATTTGAATGGTAAATGTGAATTATTATCAGGTAACTCGAAGAGATCTCAGTGAGACATGAACTCCCTAAACATTTAAAGCTGTTTAGAGAAAGTACAGATAGTAGAAAGTATGCACTAAATGTTTATGAGGCCACTGGAGATTCTGTGGTTGAAGAACAAAACCTAAAACAGAGTTTTTTCTTCAAGAATCAAAGGTAACACCACTGGACTCTGGCCATTTTTAAAAGTTAATGAGATGCTGTGTGGGGTGAGGAGCACGCGTGCTGAATCATTTATGCAAGAGCAGCTCAGTGTCTGTTTCTGGTGAGGAAAAAAAAAACATTCGGTGTGGACTTATAAATAATGAAGTACTCAAAGAAGTGTCCCATTGGAGAAAATTATATTCTCAATGCACATAGGAGAGGAGATGAGACAAGTCGAGACCATGTGAGACAATAACGAATAAAGGAGAAGTTTTATAAACAAGTGAGAAAAAGAGACCAGAGGGGATAAGAAGATGATCTGAAATGAGATCAGTGGAGACCATGTGAGATAAGGAGAAATAAAGAAGTTAACTGTACACAAATGTATATGTTCAGATGAGACAGGATTCACGAGGGGAAAATCTGGTATAAGAATAAAAAAAGGAGACCCGAAGTCACAAAATAAAGATAAAATCGACAAAGACATGATTTGAGACAATTCCCAAGAGGTACGACAATGTTAAACTAAATAGAAATAGCGGTGAACGAAAGGTAAAGAGTATGGGAGAAATGGTTGAGCTGTGATGAGCAAAAATAAGATGGGATGAGACAATGTGAGATGTGAAGAGGTGGGGGGGTGCTGTGTTGAGCTGAGAAGTCATGATATGGCATGGTATGAGATGAGACGATATTAGATGATGTGAGATGTGAAGAGATGGGGTGTGCTGAGTTGAGTTGAGTTGGGATGAATTGAGTTGTAATGAGTTAAAATGAGATGAGACGAGATTAGATGATGTGAGATGTGAAGAGATGGGGTGTGCTGAATTGAGTTGGGATGAGATGAGATGAGTTGTAATGAGTTAAAATGAGATGAGACGAGATTAGATGATGTGAGATGTGAAGAGAAGGGGTGTGCTGAGTTGAGTTGGGTTGAGATGAGATGAGTTGTAATGAGTTAAAATGAGATGAGACGAGATTAGATGATGTGAGATGTGAAGAGATGGGGTGTGCTGAGCTGAGTTGGGATGAGATGAGATGAGATGAGATAAGCTGAGTTGGGATGAGATGAGATGTCTAACTAAAGATTTGTTAAGTCTCGTTAAGTAAACAGTAACAGAATAATATAAACTTCTATCGAGAGATACTTTTTTAGGTTTATTCATAGCTTTATAATACAACTGTGGTAATTTTGTGGTAAAAAAAAAAAGTTCACTATGACACTTTTTTTTTTTTTTTTTATGAATATTTATTATAATCACTATCCTCTAAGTGCAGAGGTCTCAATATGCTGAAATCACCCGGAATAAGATTTTTAAGTTCCAACTCTGCATCTGGTTTAGTAACCATGATTGTAATTGGTCTCCTGATGGGGAGTTGGAGCTTTGATTGACTGCTTCTGTTTGGATTGCATCTCTCATGACTGATTTTGCACTGATTGAAGTGTTTGAAAAAGTATAGCTCTACTTCAAAAGTCCAGTATGTAGCTGCCAAACCAATATCTGAAGAGTATACGTTAGACGGCCTTAATATTTCGATTTTAACAAAACTTAAAGTTATCTTAAAAAGCAACGCAGTACTTTTCCATTAATTTTAGATCCCATTTAAATCACATTTGGCTTTGTTCAGCCCACTGATATCTGCTCTGCATATCTGGGTCATTGAATGAATGATATAAAAATGGATTTTAATGACATCTACATTAAAGATATACATCTATAAATAGGAACATGATAATATGAACCACATTCATAACAAGCTGCTACACACAACATTCCTCTCCTCAAACAGTGGTATGTAAAAGTTTCGGTTTATCTGATATTTGTCTGTCACTACGGCCCTTAACTACAACTGTGCATCTGGTCTTCCAATTCATCACGTTAGTCCTCACAGTTTAAAAACGAGATCTGAGACAGCTTTCTGTATCTTTCCGCTAAACCATGATGTTCTTAATGTGCTAAAGGTATTCAAGTCAATAAAATGACAAGGGTACCTAAATTTATTCACGTCACACCTACTTTTCAAACCACAATCAGACATTTTCACCAGTTCTGATGTGTGTGTGAAATGTATATATAAATATAAAAAATACACAGAAAACCACAAAACTGGGCAATTATAGTAGGGTTCTACCCACCTATGAACTCAACAAACCTGGCAACTTCTCACTTATTTGAGTTCAGTTAAACCTAGAGGATCTGGTAAGACAGCATGGACCCATTAATCCACGATAAATCCACTCTCCACACGCAGAGCGAATCCATCCCTAGCTAGTAATTAGCATGCTACAGGATACAAGTATAATTCTGCATTCTCTCCCTGACTTGCTTTGCCTGTCTCTCTCTCTCTCTGTCTCTGTTTCTCTCTCTCAATCTCCTTCTGTGTGTTCATGCAGCACCTTTGACACCAGGGTTAGCATAATTACCACTGTACTGGCCCGGTCTGTCTGCTCTCCTGGCTGCTTAGAGCATATAGACACGGCTCCCCCATTTCAAACCCATACGAACACTTCTGAAGTGTATTATTATCAGTCGAATAATGCTCCTCTTATAACATAGATATGAAAGAGCATGTAATCGCCAAAATCTCCTCCATGCTAACTGTACAGGCGTGGCTGCTTTAAAGACATTTAACAAGAGATCCTCATCAGTGTCTTGAATAATTCCTGACACACTTCTGCTTTGCATGATAAATCAGGCCCTTTTTACATACGCTCTGCCACACACACATTGGATCATAAGGCAGTGCGTTAATAAGAAAGACAGCATAAGATAAAGGAAGCTGTGGCTCTCTGGTTCCAGACTCCAGAGTCTCATTAGAACAGAGGAAAGTCAAAGCGACATCAGAATCTTTCAGCAACCCTCAGTGGTAAAAATGGAGCTCTTGTAATTAATGGAAACTTTGGGCAATCCTTGAATAGGTCTTGCCCAATAACAAGAATGGAAGCAGAAAGAGACGGTTTATAGTGTTTGGTCTGTGTCTGGAGTGTGTAATTTAACCCGAATCACTGATTTAACATCGAAAAGTCCAGAACCTGTTGTGCCTGTTTATCGCTTTTTCAACCGAATAACCTTTTAAACGATGAAAACAAATGAAGTGGATTTACAGCAGGAGGTAATATAGTTACAAGAGAGGTGTATTGGAATTTTTTTTTAAATCCTATTGTTCTGAGAACAGGAAGTTACATCACAACTAAGAATTTACTAGCTCTTTATATGAAGTTGTTGGTAGACTTTTTTTCTCTTTCTCTTGGCTTTTTGGACCCCCCACCACCACCATCACCTCTTTATCTCTCTTTTACCTCAATGTAGTTTTGTTCGCTGTTAGCATCTTCATTGTTTCGTGCTACACAAAGCAGTGTGTTCTGTTATACCTTCTTAAACCTGCCTTCCAGAGTCTTCTGTAATGAGTTTGATAAATATTTTAAATAACAGGGTCAACACGTAGATGCATCCAAACAAAAACAGGTTGTAATTCAGGGACGATAAGAAGATATTTGGAGCAGGACAGCAAAGCTGTAAGATACTTGATTAATTTCCATAAAGCAATGACAGCAAGACACACCCGGAAACACAGATGAGGGTAAAACAAAGATTGTGAGGGGGATAATGGGAAATGATAATGGGTTTATTCAGTCAATTTATGGAATCATAAAGATCTCTAGCAGTATTCTAATCAACTTAAAATAACTTTATGACAGGAAGGTTTAATAACCTTAACAATATATCATCAAGTGTAGCAGCGTAACATCCAGCAGCAAAATCTGCCAGTTCTGTTACTCCCAGTATCACACACCTGAGTGTGTCTGTGCAGCAATAAATGATTAATTATCAGAAAACAGACAGCACACCTGCCTTGTGAAATATACAAACGTACAAAAATAATGCTCTAAGAATTATATCCATTTATGAATATTCTCCCTATTTCATTAGCCATAATTCTTTGTTGGAATGACCGAGTTAAAGATGCAGAAAGTGGAAGAGTAAGTCTAGTTCTTCCTTTAAATTATTTGTTGTGTATTTTAGAAATACACAGTCAGTAGTAAGCCAGCTTTAATTAATGGAAGGACTCAAGCCGCTGTCCAAACGGGGGCCAACAATGGAAATTAATATTTGGAAATAAATAAATGTACCAAAAGTGTTTCTCTTGCTTATTTCAGAGTGTTAGATAGATTTAAGTTTTGCTCGTGATGCTCATGTGTTTATCTCTTCGCCTTTAACAGAGGGAGGAAAGTGGGAGCATGATTGACACAGTCTGGGTCTAGGCGAACAATCGTGTCTTGGTCTGTATCTGAAAATATTGGCAATGCGAGAAAGAAAATGGGCAAAGACCATAAATCAAAAGTATTAAAGAGCATTAAGCAGTTAAGTAAAAAGAACAACTTAAAACTGTCACAGAGTAGAAGCTATATTGAATTTCATGGGCAAAACTTTGCCTGTTGGGCTCATGACAGACAACTTTCTCAAAGAAGACTCACTAGATAACAGCTAACAAGCTAAGAGGACTCCGAGCTCCTCCAACCAGAACCAAACCTTTCAGCAGAGCTTCCCGGTTCTTCAAACAGCACATACTGTAATGGTGTCCATCAGGGGCATGGTCTAAAAACCTTCAGGTGGGTGTGAGTGTACATGTTGGGGGGAGGGTGGTATTCTAATGGAGCTCACTTGTCTGTCTTTGCAATGTTTCGCCCTGTTCTGTGCATTACTTGGAACAAGAGAACGCTTTTAGACATGATTAAACCCTGCTGAAGGATAGGGTGGAATGCCTCAGGGATCTGGGAGCAGTTTAGGCCATTTCAGGTGCCAGGATCAATATTTTGACAGAATGTGTGGAAGCTGTAACTTTAGGGGACAAGTCAGTCCATTGAACAAGAGTTCATATGAAGAATCTGATGATATGTAGAAAAAGGAATTCAAATATCTAACCTTTTATTATCAGATAAATACATTGCTGTTGACTCAGTCAGCTAAAAATGTTGGGCATTTCATATATATATATATATATATATAACACAAAGGCCATGCATCATCTGTAGTGTGGCATAGGTTCACATCACTGCAACACGTAGCAATAAATAATGCTTGGCTGGACGTTCCCCCCCGTTTTTATCCTCTTACACAGTTGTTTCTGTTTTGATTCATGACTGGGTTTCAACCTACGTGTGACACCAATGACAATTAGCACCTGGTTTTTATACTTGGTCGATTATACACCTGATTTCTAGTCCTTTTATCTGCAATTGGTCTCTGCAGTCAGAACCTTCTAACAACAAGTTTGAGTTTGACATTAACTTTTAGAACTTTTAAAACATGTAAACAAAAGTATAAAAGACACAATGCTTTGCAAACAAGTTGTCAAAGAATAAAAGAATATTTTTTTGGATAGCTATACATATAATTATGTTTTTGTGACTGTAATATCGTTTTGCACAGTTCATATCCACTGGTAATTCAAAGTGTTTTACACGCTGTGATAAGCTGGAAACCCAAGTGAAAACTGAAAACTTTAAAAACTCCCTAAGTTGATTAGATATAATCTTTTCAATATTGTTTTCCAGCAAAGATTTGAAATGGGCTTGTAGTTGCTCAGTACAGTTTCGTCTAAATTTGTCTTTTTCTGGAGTGGCTTTACCGCTGCAGTTTTTAAGGATTGTGGAAAAGAACCAGAAAGAAATTGGGTATTTAGAATTTCGATGAGGTCAATTACTAGAACCGTTTTAAAAAAAGCTGTTGGTAAGGTGTCAAGACAGCATGTTGACAAGATTTTGAGAATTGTTGGGATTGCTATTGATTAGGTTTAATGCATGTGGTACGTTTTTCTCCACCTCCAGGGTGAGGTTAAAAGGGGTCTGCTGGAGCATCTTTAAGGAATAAACTTTTTAGACTGTAATTACAATTTTTTACGAACCTACCTCAAATTTTTCATTCATGTTCTAACCCGTTTATTCTCTTTTGGGGTTCACGGGAGTCTGCTGGTAGATTTATCAATTATTCAATAACCTTGTTATGAAATTATTCAAAACCTTGCATTTTTTGGGGATTCTGGGGAAAACCGGAGTACCTGGAGGAAATCCACACCAGCACGGGAAGAACCAGAGAGCCTTGAACCGGCAACCTTCTAAGGCTAATGACTGCGCCACTGTACCGCCCTCACCTCATGTACGAAGAAAAACTATACTTAAAATGATAACATTTTGAGTTGATCTTTGGTTTTTAAGTAAAAGTACAAAAAATAACTTTACGAGAACTGTTTACTTGATGAGCTTTGTGGACTGTTAACTTCTTGGGATGTACAGTGCAAGCTACTCAATTAGTGTCTGGATTTAGATCCACACCTCTGTGTGGGTGGGTGTGCTTTATTAATTTCCCAAGCTCCAGTTGTTCTGTCGGTTGTGGAGCTTAAATTGTGATCACGGATTTGAGAGCACTGAAACATTTATCCAAACACAGACCAGCGGAGTGGCTCGACTTGTCTCCCTCACATTTTATTATCCTTTCAAAAACACAAGTCGTTCTGGATCAGGGCCAATCCATTTCCAGCATCAGCTTATTTGCATGTATTTACATAAGTGGAAGCTTATGTCCAGGACTGCTTTAATCCTCTTTATTCAAAGCTAGACACAGATCGAGACAGAGCATTTCCGACCACTGCCCGTGCTTCAAGGTCAGCACTGTAGATATGTGGCAGAACTCACGGTCACAGCAGCAGATGGGGCTGACAAACACGTGTGCTGTGATATACTGACAACACATCTGAGTGTCTCTGAAGGAATCTCTGGAGCTCGTTCGCTTGGCGTTACACAGACTGAAAGAGAGAATATAACCGAGGGCCTATTAGGAAAGCCCAAGGGATTAGAAAACCCGTTCCATCTAGTTTTGAGAGCTAAAACTATACAATTTCAATGTCTTTGGCAGAGTTTTGGGGGAAAAAATGAACAAAATAATACATTAAGGAAGATCTTAACTGACAAACGTTTCATTTGGATCAATCCCCGCCCTTGCTTGATCTCTAACCAGCTGCCAATTTCACACAAACGTTCAAATATTGTCAGCACTCCCCCTCCATGTTACCTGGACCCTTCTGTGCTGGATTAGTGTATTAAACTGCAGCTAATTTGTTTTGGACTAATGAAGTGAGTGCTGGACACCACTGAATCTTATTGTTATTGTTTGGAGCGACAAGTTCTATTTTTGAAAAAAGCTTTCTTCTTTAAGGGCCAAATATGCATCAAATCACAAAATTGGATGTATCTTTTGGAACAGTTGTCATATTTCTGTGATATTATTTTAATTTCTTAAAGTGTAACATTTGGCATTTAAATCAATGGAGGAGAGAAGTCGAATATGTGCGCATATGTGTTACATTTATTGAAAAATAAAGCAAATATTTATTAATAAGTTCATATCGAAGGACATTTCCGACAAAAACGAAAGAAAATGATGCTTTCTGTTAGAAAAGTTGAAATTGAGAAGAAGCTCAATGAATAGAAAGCCGTGCTCTCGATGAAATGAATCTAAAGTGTTTTCACAAAATCTCAACATTAATGAAATATATCTCGTGACTCTTTTCACTTACGACGTGCCGGGAGAAAATGCATCTGAAGATCAGATGTAAATCAGTGTATTCGCAGAGACACTAGAGTTCACTTTGAATGTGTCATGCTGAACAATTAGCAGCTTTCGCCTAAAAGGGTTTGCTTTTGGCTTGTTGAGCCCACCAGCACTGGCAACACATCATCGCCTGCTGTGCTATTATTTCATTTTCAACATTTGTTTATTGATTGCACCAATCAACAGTTAAACAGCAGGAAGTCAAGGAGAGAGTGCTTCATTTCTATTGAGGTCCTTCACCATTTTCACATTCATCTGAACTGAACACACGTGTGGCAGAATGCCATCTGCTCTCCCAGAGTTCTTCAGTCTTTCCAGGTTTGCTTGCATCACTTGCAATGATTTATGGCATGGTCTGTATGAATACTGGATTGTGATTGGATGGCAGGAGTTTATTTATTTTGTATAACTGCGCAAGATTGCTCCGATTCAGTTTGTTCACTTGTAATATCAATCCGCCGTTGATGGTAAACATGGCTTTGGTTGAGAGAGACACGGCAACAGTTCACTTTTCCAGATTCACTGAAATAAGATTACTTGATTATCTTAGAATTATCATATCATCAAATTTTCATGTATGAAAGCCTGATTTGTCGCTTGGGACCAAAGCAGCTGCATATGAGAGTTGTGCTGTGTGTGCATTTTTCTTTTTCTAAACAGACTCATTCCAAAAATCAATGAATATAAATGCTGAGATGGAACATAAGTGTGACTTACTTGGTGAGCAATGAAAGGATACAATCTCATGACCTACTATATTTACACAGAAAAATGTTCAGAGTAAAATTAGCTCTATTGAGAGAGGGATGTATAGAGTTAAATAGATCAGAGGCAGATGTGAATGTTAACCCTTATAAGTCTCTGCACACAACGGTGAGTGTGCCAATCACACCGGCTGTTTGGAATTAGGTTTTATTGATGCCACCTACCTATTGTTCAATTTTGATATTACGTTTAATGTGTAGGTTTCAATCCAACCCATTTTTGGTTTTAATCCAAATTAAACTCAAAGTAAGAAAATTCTCGATCATCTTTCAGTTTCGATTCACAGACTCCAAATCAGTGCCATCTAGTGGTGAAAAGAAGGGATAGCCTTTGGAACTATATCTGTAGTATGGCTTGTTTTTTTTATTCAAGGTTCTGGCCCAAAAAAAAAATATATATATATATTCCTGTTGTTTTGATCCTGTCTTTGATTTTGGGGGGATTTATAATTTTTTTTATTTTGTCTCACCACTTTTATAGAACATTTTATACTTTTATAACATTTTTGTAATAAAACAAAAACAGTTTATCCTCAATTTGGAAGTAATAGTGACAACATTTTTATACTACAACAAGTCGAGGTTAGTTGTGTGATGTAATTATTGTGATGTGATAAGAACGTATTCTTAAGAAGCTTTAGTAAATTGAAAAATTGTAAAGTAGTAAAAAACGCTCAAAAATGCCCCATTTGAGAGGGACCAAACACAATCTGAGTAGAGTTCATTTAACTGTGCTCTTGCTACTACCTGCACAAATTATCTGTGTATGTATCTACAACGTATTAAATACACAATACCAAACAACGACAATTCAAAAGAGTGGTTTATTTTATTTCAACAAGGAATTCATATACCTAGTGCAACAACGTTTCAACAGGAAGTCCACAAAGATGATTGAAGAAAACCTGGTTGAGCACAAAAAAGTCTATTGCAAGAAATAAAAAATCTCATTTAAAAGTAAACATTCAAACTGAAGAAAGCTGTAAAACTGAAGCGTATCGGGACAGACGGGTCAAACACCTAGAACCCTGAGAAAGAACATAAAATATACCAAAAGGAAGTGGAAATGAGTCTCAGCTGTTGTCCATTAGAGTCAGAGAAAGTAATTAGCAAACACCCAACCGAAACACGCTCGAGAGAGTGGAGCAAAGCTCCCAGGATGACTGGCACAAATTGAATGTGTGATACATATGCCTTCATTCTACTGAATCAAAATTCCTGATTTGGCTCTGTGCCTTTTCCTAGAAATAGTGAAATAAACAGAACACACACAGCATTTTAAAACAAATCATGCTTAACTTTAGGAGAAGCACAACAGGCAACACTTCTAAACACACTTCTACCAATCTCCTCGTCTTTTTCCATTTCCTGTGTTTGTATGAGAGAATCAAAGGCTTTAGCCGGCAAGCACACAAGAGAAAGGGCTGAAATCAACACACCGGCTCTTGGGGAAGGATTCCACCATGCTTCTGTTTTCATTTCTGAGCTGCTTATCCATTCCTGAGTTTCTGATCCCCTGATCTTCTCAGCTCTTCAACTGTTGGAATGTTTGGCTGATGCTTCGGTATAATCTAATCTTAAGCACTGAGCAGCAACACAAAAACAAAAGTCAATGCCAGAACAGTATTTCAGGACAATCTCACAAGAGCCTCCTCCTTTGTTTCAAAACACTCTCACCATAAACCAAAAGTATGCCGGAGAACCGAACACTGGGTATTAGTGTCCTTTAGGTTCAGAATTACGGTGATAAGAAGAACACATTGAGTAGCAAAAGGGTGGAGGTGTCGTGGTTAGGGTGCTTGATGCAGTGTGATTGCGCACAGTGACCCGAATTCCAATCCCAAGTTCGAGGATCATTTCCCAGCCTCCCTTTGACTCACTTAATGTCTTTTTCCTCTGTCTTATCTAATAAAGGCATAACATGGCAAAAAAGTAAATCTTAAATAAAAAAGGGTACTAAAAAAGTTTACTGTGATGAATCGCAATCTTTATATTTTAATAAGGTGAATTACGTCATTCAAAATGTTTTTTTGTTCTTATTCAAACTATTGATTCTGAAGCGTAACCCTTAGAATTCTCTCTAAAATTGGTGCCATCTAGTGGTGAAAAGAAGGGTTAACCCATGGAAGTACAAGACCTGTGATGTACCTAATGTTTTTCAGAGATATGGCTCAAAAAGCACTGTGTTTGGAACAGTGTATAGGTTTAGAAAAGGTTCACCTGTTGTCTTTTTTTTATACAGATTTCACATTATTTTGACCTTGTCTTTGTTTTTAGGGGCATTTATGAAGTTTTATTTTGTCTCAACCATTTAATCTTTGTTTGTTTTCAATTTTTGCAGTTAAAAAATGACAAAATGTAATGCTGGGTCATCATTGTGTATTAATTGTTTTTAAAATTGTTTTAATAATAACTGTTTTAAAACTGTTGTTTTAAAAGATAATTTATTGGAGAAATTGTAAAGTAGTAAAAAATGCTAAAAAAAAGGTCTCTAATTTCTGAGGATTAAATTCAAAACTGAATCTCAACTGAATTGAATCAATGTATACTGAATGAACAAACTGAACTGAACCAAACAGAACCAAGTTTTAATGCTTTTCAATTTTTACTCTCAGCCAATAAGAGTAAAGTAGTCATTCTTTACTCATAAATGCTGTCTGCTACGTTCAGTCTAAAAAAGCAACTAAAAAATCTACAGTTTTTTTGTAATATTCATGTAGCATCTTTATTTTGTCTCTGTTTTAATAGCTTCAATGAAATGTTGAATAAAACACTTTTGAAACCATCAACAGGACTGTCCTCCAGAACCATCTCCAATCCAAACAACATCAACTAGAAGTGGAGCTGCAAGACTCAAGGGAGGAAAGAACATCTGATTTTCTTTCAAGGGCATTGTTCAACCTGCATCCGACAGATCTTGCAGTCGAGGGCACAAACCTATCTCCATCTCATCAGCCGACATGCCTTTACGCATCATATGTTTAACCCGTATGTCAGCCTCAATCTTACAGAGCCAAACAATAGCGCACTCTCTCTCTTGAAACACTGTTTCAGACTTCTCATATTCACAAAATCACTGTTTCATCGGGAGCTAAACTTGGTGAATTATGGAGCAGCTCTTGTTATTTCCACTTTTATTGGTGTTATTAGATGCTTCAGTGACCTTCTCACAATTAAATAAAACAGAGGGTTCATCATTCACAGAGCTTTGAACCAATAGAACAAACCCAGCTACGGAGCTACCATCGCATTTGCCTTGAGAGGGTTCTAAATAAAAGAAAATGCATTGTCAGAATAATTGGCAGCATCTCAGAACAAAATATTTATTTTTATAGGACTCTAGAGCAGAGGTCTCCAGCCGCTGAGTCTGTGGTGCATTTGTTAGTGCACAGAAAGAATAAATAATTTCTATAATTTCTGCTGATTTGATTTAAGAATTTGAAAGGTAATCTATTTCGAAATTTCTCCAGCATTCACTCATCTCGTGTCAGTTACTAAAAACAAAAATCTGCAAACTAATAAAAATTAAATCTTGTACAGATTCAGTGCTGCAGTGAGTTTTGGCTTTAATGGTCATGCATTACAAGTTGGTCAGTGAAAATAAAAGCTACATTAAACCAGTCTCAGGTGCATAAAAGGGTTTGGACCACTTTACTTAAAAATTTTAAATAATGTTGAATTCTGAAATGTACATGTTAAAAAAAGATTGCCGTAAAAAAATGGTAAATGGGTCTGGCAGCAAAGTTATTGGTCAGTTCCTGTTATTTAACAGCAAAATACCAAATGTTATCTTACAGTGTTTTTTATAAACTACAGTTATTTCCCATATAATTCTGCATTTTTTTTTTTTTTATGAATTCTTTTATAAAATAACATTGGAATTTTGCTGTTAAATAACGATAACTATCCAGCAACTTTGCTTCCAGACCCGTTTACCATTTTCTTCCCCATATTTCAGCACTTTTAGTCTTTAATGTCTGTAAACTTGCAATCAAATGTTTTCTATAAACAATATAATGCCCTTTTAAGGGTAGTTGGGTTTGGGAGACTGTGATTGGATGGTTGCACTGTTGAGTGGGTGTCATCGGCAAAGGTGAATGATTGTTGATTGGGGACTGGATATATGTCATTGGAAACTTTTGGATTCTGTGGGTGTTTGTTACGTAGTTAACATTTGAATATGATACATTTTTAACCAATGAAAGTCCATCAGGAAATTAATCTAAGCACCAGCTGAAACCGATCAATATGAAGAGGCTCTGGAAGAAAAATAAATGATGTATTTTAAGTAAAAACGGCATTATCCATAATTATTGCCCATGAATGGTTCGAATTAAAGGCTATAGATGATGCAGATAAAAGCAAAATTACTCAAATGAGCAAAAGCATGAAAGTTGGACACTGCTATTTCTTTTAAAAAAAGCTAAACAAACTCATGTCCTGGAATTCCCTAAATATTAACATCAATCAAATCAAGCTTTAACTACGTTTCAGAACAATCTTTCTGCTATCTATGGTTGGGTGAATATCAAAGCTCATGTGATGACATCAAGCCAGGGTTAGTATTTAATTATGAAATATCATAGAATACATAATGTGCTACTAACAAAAAGATTGTGTTCTTCCCTTGGGCCAAGGAACAGCTCAACTAAGGCAATAATCACCAGACTCGTGCCCTCCTCATTTACAAAGAGTCATTCAGGTAATAACCTCTGGCTGATGTGATGATGCAACTTTCAGAAATGAATCTGGCTCAGCCTTTGTGTCACTGGCAGCACGACATGTTCTCAAATCACTAATCAAAACCACCAATCCTGATCAATCCTAACCACACTATGAACCAACAGTAGAGATGGGGAGTTTACAGCTAATCAAATAACTGGTGAGTCAATCAACCAATCCATCAAACTTGATCTAACCAGTTCTGCTCCATTGATATGTCCAAGTAATTACTCTTCTGCTACACAAAGATTTCTTTTTGGTGAGTGTATCTCACAATTAGGTAGTTTTTGTAGTTTTTTAACTTATTCCCGTTCGATAAGCTCGTCCGACCTCCTCTGAGGCTCATTCCACATTTCCTTCACAGATGTTTAACTACGTTTCCATAAGCCCAAACTTTTTAATTATCTTAACACTTTTTTTCTTAATAGCAGCCTCTTTTGCTAAACATCAACCAAAGGCAACCATTTAGTGCTTGCCCGGTTTTGTATGGAAGCTCAAGGTAAACATCCGATTAGCACCACATAAAAGCAGTAAACGGTAATGAACGGTGCGAATGGGATGTTTTATCCAAACCAACCAAGCACAAAATCTTCCAAATGGTCGCCTTTTGTTGATGCTTAGTGAAAGAGACTGCTTTGGGTTTATGGAAGCACAGGGCAAAGTCCATGAAGTGACTAAGTTGAAAAACTACAAAAAAAACTACAAAAACTAAAACTTTATCTCGTAATTACAAGATACGTAAGTCATAATTACATCAATGACTTAGGTATTTCGTAATTATGAGATACACTCTCCAAAATGTTTTTAAGTGGCAGCTTCGTAATCAACATTTCAATGGTGTTTTTATGATTCAAATCCCAATTAAACTAAGAGTTGAAGAGCAACTTTACAAATTTTGGAAAAACATTAACACTATGCTGTTAGATCCAATCTGATTACCAACTTTCCAATCTAAGTATAAAATAAATATATGACCTACTAAAAAGTACCCTATGAGGTCACTTTATTTCATATTGGTTCCACATGATCGGAATTTGTAAAACAACTGTGATTTATTATTGTTTGTAATGCTTATTTAATCCAAAATCCTGTTTGTTTTACACATTCTTACCGTGCAGAACCATGCGTAACGGCAGAAATATATTAAGTATTTTTTGCAGAGTTCGATGGCGACATTTCTGTTTGAACCAGAGCCTTGTGTGCTTCTTGTCTACTGCAGTGACACAATCAACCCATTAATTTGTAAAACCCAACTGACCAATCTGGCAACCCAGCTGGATAGCAGTGTAGTCCAAGTACAGAGTTTTCAGCACTCTTAATTAAACTGCAGTACTTTGTACAGTCACAGTTTACTCACTAAATTAGAGGGGAAGTCAGAAATGAAGCAAAACCAATCCTGAATCTAACATTTTTAACTTTGAAGTTGAGAATATATATCATTTGAGGGTTATTGCGCGTACAAGTCACAATCCCTTACTTAATGCATTATGGGAAAACACTGATTCTCCAGTTCATAAAGCTCCTATGCTTATTATAATTATATTTGCATGAAACTGACTCTAAATGAAAGCACTTCAACTAATTTGTCTATGTCGAATACTAAAGTTTGAATCGATGCATTAGCTTCCAGAAGTATGGCAAGTAGACATTGCAACCAAAATGTGATTCATTGGATGAGGTTGGATGTGGGTCATTTTGATTGGCACCAAAATATTGATAGAATTAACCTTTAAATAAAAGATTGTGTAGTGGCTTTTGGTGTAGTGGTGCATGTCACTCATGTTTATATTTCTGCATCATATACTGTATGGTATGCCATTTGTTGTTGTTGTTTTTTTTGTTCTTTTTTCATCGATTGGGTGTTTTTATTTCCATATTCATTGTTATTTGATTCTTTTTTTATGCTCTGGCTTTTAATGAGGAGGCTGCGATATTTATTCATTTAACCAGTGAAACATGTGATTTATACCAATACTTTCTGCCAAAATGCAATTTATTTAATGATGCAATTATCAGTGAGGAGAAACATGATGTGATCTTCATAATACATCCAAATGTTCAAGTAAATTGGACACTTCGAGTTCAAATTGCAATTTAATGCCTTCCTCATTTCACGCGCGCAATCCTGGGATAAATGAGGAACTCCTCCTGATCCGCATTGATTAACTGCTCTGTGCTTTTTTAATGAATCCAATCATGATTAAGTATCTGTTGGCAAGATGTCTTTGATCACAGATGATCCTCTAATGGAATCTTTCTGAAGCCATCTCAATTCTCTCTCTCTCTCTCTCTCTCTCTCTCTCTCTGCTCCTCTGTGATGGTTTGCCTGGAGCAGTTTTGTAGAGTAGGCAGTCTGTGTGGTTGGAGAAAAAGCAATGCTTGACACCTTCTTTTGAAAAATGTGGCCAACTCAATGGTTTATGACCCTCTTTTGACTACGAGAACATTATGGATTTCAGAGGCCTTTCATTTCATGCCTTTTTGAAAACTACTGGGTCCCAGGGAAGTTGACTGCAAAAACAAGCAGCAAAGAAAGCAGGAGAGAGGAAGTTCAAGTGGGAAAGACTAAAACTAAGGAAGGGAAACTAAATAAGTAACGTTCCTGTAATTTTTGTTGACCAATGCTTTTTAACGCAAATTGATTATTTCACATTAAAATTTTGTATTGAATTTGTATGTGTTCAAAACTTTTTTTTATCAGATATATCTGTAAGGATTTTCTTATTTTTAATTATTGGTATTTTATTGTATTCTTAAACACAGCAGAAAATAGTTGAACAACTGTAAAATGCATAAATGTCTTTTGGCGACTGTAATGCAAGCACTACAGTAATTAATTACATTCAAAAGTTTACATCCTTTGCTGCAGAGAGAACAGGAACATGACGTATAAATGCTTTTAAATGTGTATGTGCTTCCAGGGTAATGGTAATTGCTTGATACTTGACACGAATCTGGAAGTTTTAACAGAACCAAAACACACAACCGTAAGTTTTGGTTAAACTGGGCTGAAACATCCACGATAAAGGAACAAACAAATAAATATTTAAACTAGTACTTCAACAAATAGAAGAAAAACTGAAACATTAGGGATTACTAGAAAGAAAGAAAGAAAGAAAGAAAGAAAGAAAGAAAGAAAGAAAGAAAG
>SRMA01026150.1:92662-116723 GCA_007224835.1 Danionella cerebrum
TCTCTTTTACACACTCTCTACTCTTTCCCTCTCTCTATCTCTCTTCTCCCTTCTACCCCCCCCCTCTCCCCCCCTCCTCTCTCTCTCTCTCTCTCTGTTTGCGGGCTGTCTCAGTGGTGTAATCATGGTTATTTCCGCATGCATTAAGAGAGTCATTTTCTGGTGCTACCGCTGAGTAAATTGCCCGTGTGTTGCTTTGCTAGCCTTGTGCCGGGCAAGCCGAGCATCGCAGGCGCAATTACTCCTCTGATATTATGTTGTCCAGTTATGATTATGCCAGTTTGCAAAGTCCATAAGTGAACGGTCTGAGAGCTGCAGACAGAAAGATAGCGGGGGGAGACTTCTTGAGTGAAGCAGGAAGGTACGGCATGGAGGACGAGTTATTGGTATTCCACAGGCGCTCAGCCCGTCAGAATCAAGGGATAACCCTTTCATGTATTTTTCATGCTCGTTAACCATTCCCGTCGGGCGCTGTTTGTTCTCCTTCCTCTGTCTGCCTTAGTCTTCCTTTTCTCTCTTCAGGTTATTCTCAACTCACTGTTCAAAAACATTCTTGAGACTACTTTTCATTTTCTTCCAAAATCATGGCCCAAAACTCTGGAGATACATGTTTGAGTCTCTTGTTTGACATTTATGTCAGGGTTTGTCTCCTGGCTCAAACTTATAATGGTCCAAAAAGTCTAACTGGGAGTTCTTTTCTCTGGCAGAATCTTCTCCATGTCTGAATGTCTGTGTTTATGTTTCAGGACGGAGTCTGTGGCTGAGAAGATGCTCACCAACTGGTTTGCTTTCCTGCTCCACAAATTCCTGAAGGTAACTTGATTTCATGGAGACAGGCTTTGAGGTTTCACTTGAACTCGGCTAATTCTGGCTCAGAACGTCCAATTAAACAGAAAACAGTCCGTCACATCACCATCAACTAGAGTTTGCATTTTGTTGAAGTTCATGGAAATAATTGGATTTTGGGATCTATTTGAAGAAAACTGTGTGTCTAGACGTTATGCCTTGCCTTCAGATGATTAGCATTCAGCTCTGCTCAAGGTCACTCTGTTCACTCGCTGTCCTAAAATATATTTTTATATTAACAAAATAAAATACAGTTTCGTTTCAGTAACAGTTCAGCCTTATGCTCACCAAAAGAGACAACATTGCTACTCATCACCAGTGGTTGGCAGAGCAGCCGGTAGTGGGGATACCATGGTCAGGAGCTTGGCAAAGAGCAAAGACCAAAGACCGGTTGACTAGCAATGTGATGTATTTGACAAAAAAATTATGGATATATTAAAATAAATATAATTTATAAAATGACTGTAATGTTGGCATCTTCAAGGAAGGAAGGAAGGAAGGAAGGAAGGAAGGAAGGAAGGAAGGAAGGAAGGAAGGAAGGAAGGAAGGAAGGAAGGAAGGAAGGAAGGAAGGAAGGAAGGAAGGAAGGAAGGAAGGAAGGAAGGAAGTTGTTACGTTTTTGTAAATGTTGTGAATGCTAGAACACCTCATGGCTTTCTATGATGTTCGGCACACGTGTCCTGCCAGACTCACTACTGCTGCAGCCATCAAAGGAATCGTGCCTGAGTCACGGCAGCAGAGTGGAAGACTGACAAAAACAGCTAAAACTGTTTCTTCTTTTCCTCTCGTCTCTTTCTGTTGACGTGCATGAGGAGGAAGTCAAAGCAAGCCTTGCTGTGTGACAAGTCAGACAATCTGAAATGACTGGAAAGATACATGGAGCTTTTATCAAATTGCTGCAGATGTGCTGAGAAGCCTGAGAGCAGAGAGTGATGGGACATCGCCACACTCCACCCAGGGATCTGAGTGACACCAGAGCACTGCAATGCAACATTCTCCACCATCGCTTTTGAGAGCAAGCATGGAGATTCTTCAAGTGGGAATCTTCAGACGCGTGTCAGCTCTGTCACTTGATTTTCATTAGAACCTGAAGAGCAGAGTTTCTGGCTAAACAAGATGTTTTGTATGTTTCTTTAAAGCCCCTAAGATCATTTAAAAGCAGGATCAGCTCACTGACAATCCAGTATATTAACTTTTTATTAATATTAACTTTGTATTACATGCATGGTGGTAAAAAATGGATATCAACCAAGATTTCATTGATTAGTGTTCTGTATACTGTGAAGCACATTGAACGTGTGTTACTTTTTTTTATTTAAAGTTTGTTATCAAAAACACACTCTTGCTGGAAAATTAAATAAATAAGAGCATTAAATCAAATCATTAAATGGACTGTTCTGATAATTTTGGTGACAGTGTTTGAATCTCTTTGGAAATACATTTTCATTGCATCTTAAAATAGAATTATTTCTTGAACATGACAAGAGTACTTGTATACAATAGTGAAATCAACTTAAAAACAGACATAAATATAAGAATATATGGAACTTTTACTTGCTTACCATCTAAAAATAAACGTTTTATATTTGTACATCATCTGTGTTGGGCTGTTTGTAAACTTAAAAACATATTAAAGATGTCAACACAATGATGGAAAGAGGTTGTATTAATGGTTTATTCTCCAAGTCGTTCTTTTCAGGGTTTCTTTTTTTTTTCAACAAACGTGAACTAAGTCAAATGTATTCATACAGTGCTTTTATGCAGCTCTATGTAGTTCTGCGTAGAAAATGTTGTGTAGCTTGAATTCTATCATGAGAAACATGAGCTGGTGACTGACTCAAGGAGTAAAAAGAAGTGATCAGTTCTTCATTCATGGTTGGTAAAATGAGATCGGTTCCTGTAATGGGAAAATGATTTCTTTGCCATCCATCTATGAACTTTTATTGTGATTTTATTAGTCCCATGATTCTTTTACCTTGTGATTTCTGTATACAGTTTTATTCTGGGTTTTCCTCTTGATTTTCCCTTGACTATGTCTCAATGTCATTTAAGCCCAACCTTAACAACCTGTGCCTTGAAGCTTATCCTCCGGTGCTCCGTGATATGAAGATACGAATATCTCTAGACCCCTAGGCACCACACCAACACGCCATAACATCTCTGACCATAGCATAGGAATCAACTCTGCCGCCCGACATAGTACATACATAAGGAGTCTAATCAGAAGGACATGAATGACACACAGGAGGGTGGTCTCCATGTTACAAATGACATGTCAGACATGTTCACATTGAGAACGCTGTTCTCTGTGCTTGCGGTCTTCTCTCTGTGAATCATCAATAAAGAAGCTTCTTTTTAAAATGGTTTTCTGTGCTGTTTGTTGCCTCAAGACCGTCTCTCTCTCTCTCTCTCTCTCAGCAAGGTGAAGCCTCATTTCCACCACATTACCTGCAGACACTCATTATTGTACCATGAACAATACTGCCTTCTGCTACATCCAGTCAAGAGCACCTACTGCCATTTTCCTGCACACCAGTTCCCATGTCTTCATGCATTCTTGGCCTTCATGGCATTTTGGCTCCACCATTTCAACTTCAGCCCAGACTTCTCTGAAGAGTGGATGGGTCCCACTGATGTCTGCCCATTTTTAAGCTTTGGGATATCTTTTGTTTTCGGAGAATAATTTGTTTTGAATAATTGTTTTTCACCAAAAGAGCTTGAATCTTGGAATCACAGTCTGTTTCCCAAATATTTGTCTGCTAGAGACCTTGTTGACCCAGTAACTACCTTGAGTCTTGTTGCTGTGCTGAACATTTACATGACAAGAATCTGTCTCTATCAACCTCACCTTGGCAGAAGATGTTTGTTGTTGACATTGATAATCATTAGCACCTGTCGGGTATAATTAGTCACCACATCATATACCCAACCTATAGCAATTTATTCTGGTTTTCAGGCAAAAGGTAGTAACAGCAAAAACAGTCATTCTTTATATTTCTGAAAGCATTCTTTGTTAAAAACATTCTCTTAAGGATCTCACAACATTAAGACTGCTTTGAATGAAAAATTCACTAAAAAGAACCGAGGTGTTAACATTAGAGGTTTCGGGATTAAGCCCTTATTCATCTCTATTCTGCTTTTAATTAAGACTTCTGGCTTACGGCGCTCTAACTATATCATGCTATGAGTCTCTCTGTAAAAGAAAAGTCTACAAACGAAAGCAGAGGTTGAGGCTGCAGAGAAAATTCCTGTTTTTTTTATTATTTGTTTTGTCGTTCACGATTCCACCTTGGCTCCTTGGTTATGTTTTATAACAATTGTGTTAGGAGTATCTTGAGTTTTACTAAACATGATCTTGGTGGTTTAGTAGAGGTGTGAGTCTTAAATGTTTAAAAAAAATTCCTTTTCATTTTTAATGACTCCACACACTATGGCCTCAGAATTTCAACGGTTTTATTTGTTAATTGAAGTAAAGATAAATGCTCTTAAGTGCTTGTATGAAATGTAATTGCTTAAATCAAATGAGTAACCTTGCTCCTGGTGTAATTATATAGCATTGACGGTTGATTGGGAAACACACCAAATAATAAACCGGATGAGAAGTCGTAGAAGAAAGTGAAGATGTCTGTTGTTTTTCAGCCCTGAAGCCAGAACTTTCCAGAATGAATTCCCAGAATGAACACCCTCACAACCAAGAGAGAGAAAAGCAAGAGTAAACGAAAAACAAGACACAGTGGGTGACAAAGAGAAAATGGAGTGTTTAACCGAAAACAAATAGTTACGTGTGAAGGCTATCTCAGACTGCAATGATCTGAGAGAGAAGAGAATGTTTTTAAAAAGAGAAAATGAAAAAAAAAAACAGTCAGTATGAAACGTATGATATGAAATATTACAGCACACGATAAAAACAAGTTTAAAAGAAATCCTTGGTCATTGGTCAGATTAGTTCATACAGAAAATCCTTCTTTTATGACATTTTTACTTTATGTGAAATATACTTTGTGCACTGTTTACTTAAGGGTACGTAAGGATCATCATCTAAATATTTTGAGGTATTTAGTTTACACATTAAATGTTAGTATGTCTATATCTATTATATATTAATCCTTCCGCTTATCTATTTGATTGTCCCTAACCCCCACCTTCTGATACGCATTTATGTCTACGTCTATCTCTCCCCCGTTCATCCGTTTCCACAAGCATCTCTTCATATGTACACTGTAAACCAAAACCTTTGTGAACAGTAGTTTTTGTTTATTCAAAAACAATTCTTTTTGATAATGGTTTCCATAATAGTATTATGAAGCGATTTGGATTAACAGTGGCAAAGATTCAAATGAACCCCAATTTTAGTCAAGATGAGACATTTGTGTAAACGTTTCGTGACATGCAGGCAGGGGAGGCCATACGTACCTAAACAAAACAAAAAAAATTCTAAACTGATGCAAAATTCTAAATTCACGTAAAATCGATCAATAATCGATCAAGCTATAATTTTTATTTAAAAAGACGATGGAGTTAGAGTCTTTTAAAAACTGAAAAAAGAAAAGCAACACTTCTACAAACAAGTAATCTATTATTTAGATAAAGAATAGATAACTTTAGAATAGATAAATATTACTTTTTGCTGTTAACCCAAAAAGTTGACAGAACTCAAACCTTTCGAGTTGATCATGTTTAGTATTTAAGTAAACAGAACTAAAAACAGAGCACTTTATTGATAGAAATTGAGTAACATTTCGTTTAAAACAAAAGTTTGTGAACTCAGATGTTTTGAAGCAACCGGTTTCCGCAAAAGTTTTTAGTATTGTAAACTCTCGGGTTGACAGTGTGGACATCATGATTGCTAAAGGATGTCAAAAGGCACACAATTTAAAAGAAAATAACGTCAACTGTGCTAGCGAATAGTTTAGCAGCTTACACCTTACAATATTTGTTCTTCAAATGATCATTTTTGAATAATACTCACTTTAGAAGTAGTGTTCTGCAATGTTTTAAGGTGAATTTTTAAGGTACTGTTAACGTTTTGGGTAAGAAAAACATTCCTCAATGTACAATTGCAATAGTCTATAACAACACTCGAGGATTCTATTGAAATCCGTGAGCAACTAAACTGAAAACAAACTCTGGAAAACAATCTCCCTAATCCATTTGGATGATGCCTTTCTGCACGCATTCATTTCAAAAACCCTTGAACCCAATTAGTCTGTTAGAACTGCGTGTCTTTTGTGTTGTTGTGTTTCTGCTGAATGTGAGTTTGGAGGTCATTTTATTCTACGCTAATTAAGCTTTAAACAACATTCCAAATTCATCGGAATTGGGGTTTGTAAATAAGACTCATTCTTCAGCATCATGCATCAGAAAGACTTCCTTGATTTTTACTTCACGCTGTGTGTGCATGTGGGTATGAAGTGAAAATGCTCATCAGAAGGGGGCTGGCTGTAATTAGGCTCTGAGGTACTTGTTTTGCCTGAGATCTGGCAGACGGGATCAGACGCTGTGACATCAGGGACACAGAGAATGGAACTCGGCCAGAAGCAGCTTTTCAAAACTAGGTGTGATACCAACACACGCTAAAACTTAAACTAGTTCACTAGACCAGAAGTCCCATGGTGAAACACCTGACAGATGCTGTAGAGCGGAGATCTTTTATGTTGTGCTATATACAGCACCATCATAGGCACCCTGGCTTGATGTGAACTCTGCATAAACTATCAAATACAATTCGACATGATTCAAAACACCATTTCCCATAGGCCTGCTGTCTGTCATTTGCATATCAGCAAAACTTTCATGGCACCCAGACATCGGCATTTTCAGGATTTGTTTTCGTTTTTTTGGCGAGTTTTTTTTCTACAAAATAATAAAATAGCTTGAACGAGGTACTTTTACTAGGAATTATACCTTAGAGGTTTGACAATGGACCTTATTTTATTTTCTTTCCAAATCAACACAAGGTGGAGCTAAATAATAATAAATAAATAGGCAAATTCATATTTTGGTTAATCTCTTATCTATTGTTAAAAAGGGTAAAACTAGCATCTACTGTATGCAGTGAATTTTGTGCCAATAAAACAAGGGAAATTTTCATTTTCATCTTCAGTTTCACATCTCTGAGTGTTGATTAAGCTCTCAGCATCTTTGTTTTCGCTTTCGAAGTTCAACTTGATTATTTCTAATCAACCTCTCCAGTGGTTCACTTTCTCTATATACCATGCATCTGTGTTGGGCGGGGTATTATGCAAAATCTACTTTATTGAGCTTTATGTTGTGTTATAATGTCAGTCCCTCATTAAAAACGCACCTGAATCGTGACTTTGAATCATTTGTGCATATTTCAGTAATCCTTGAATCTCCTGTGGTAGACATTGTGGGGTGCCAAAATGCTCTGTTTAGCAAAGCCCCGGCCCTTTTGCGTAGCTCCGCCTCTGTCCCCCGTCTGCTGCTGCACCGCTCCTCCCCCCCCAGCTCCGGCAAAGACTCGTGTCTACGGCTGAGGGAGCTACTGTTAGCAACAGCTGGTCTCACTACGTGTCAACGAAGCTCCTCGTTCAGAGAGCTTTTCTCTATAAATCTCCGTTTTACAAAATGACTTCTACAAGGAGATGTATGTTTGGATTCCAAGGAGAGAGCCCTCTCTTTACGCTTCCCAAGGATGAGACGCTTCGTCAAAAATGGTTAAAAAGCTTATGTATTATTTTATAGCAAAACATAGTTTCATTATGATGTATTTTTTAATTTCCTAGTACAATGTTGCCCCAAAAAGGTGTAAATTTACTAGAGGATATTTACCAGGCAGACACGTCTTGAAAAAGTCTCTGTACTTGCTCCGGTTCCGCCCAAAACTCACTTTCTGGGTCCGACGTAGGATCGTGTGGAAAGGCTTGTACAAAATCCTCCGTTGCCATTTTGCAAAAACACGCTTTTAATGTTTTTACTATGAAAATGTAGCGGCGCTCGGAAAATGAAAACAAATGGTGGCAGCTCGCATGGAGTATGACGCACTGAAGGGGGCGGGGTGGAAAGAAGGAGGGGGCTCTTAAAGAGACAGGTGAATACGCACAGCTAAAACGCCAAGTCAAATTCCTATGAGGTTGTTAATGACAAATACAGCGATTACAATCCAACTTTATGTAAAATTGTTACTTGAGTGTGCTAGAACAATATACACAATATACCTGAAAAACATATAAACCCCCCCCCCTTTAATTCTAGTAGAAACCACTGTAGAAAGCTGTGAGAGAGTAGTGTTTTGCCGTTAGGTGTTTTGGAGGGGTATGTTTACGTGTTCTTTTTTAGACACTCATTCCACCAGCTCTCAGTTGAAAATAGAACAAATAAGTACTTCAAGCTACACTCAGAAATACATACTTACACCCTCTCCAGCTGCTCTCACTCGGTGTCTGAGCAAGTCATTCATTTCTACTCTTCACCTCGGGAGAGCGTTGGGTCACTTACTCTCTATTACTTTCTTTCTCTCAGTCTCTTGATTCCTGCAGAGCTCATGTCATGACACTAATGTTAATCTTGTCCTGTGAGACAGAATTGATGTCTGAATGAAAGAATGGATGCCAAGACTGAAGTAATAAAGCCCTCTCTCGGTCAAGCTTTGCTGAACTCTGAGGTACAGATCGAAGTGATGGTCGTTGACTCATCAGAACTTCTAAGGTGCTTGTTGTGAGAATGAACTCTAATTTGGGATGTTTTCATACTGCAGAAGGTGTACGTTTCGCTAAAGGTGGAAATATAAGCTGCTTAATTTGTCTGTCATTAATCAACACTTTTGTAGACGCCTCAGCTGCACACAAAGGCTATGAAAATTACCAATTAACCATTCATGTGGAAAGATTCGTGTTAAAAAAAGAGAGATTTAGTCCAAAACTTGATGATACAAGCTTATAAGAGTAACTTTTAAACCACACAAGCCAGTTTTAACATTGTTTTTATAGAGAAGCATTCTCTTAAGTTGTAACAGGCATTGTGTAAGGTATTAAACTTCCAGCAGCTTTTGTCAATTTATCAAAGTTTGTTGCATAAATACACTGCTTAACAAAAATGAAAAAAACCACTTGGTTTTATCTAAGCAAACAGGTACGAGTCTCCTATTGAATAATTACTGCACAAGTTTTTTAACCCCAACTGGTGCAATGAGTTGTTTCTTATTTAAGCAACTATACTATACTTAAACAACTATGTCGAAAAACAGAGATTGCAGAGACCACTAACATTTGACCACTGCATTATGTAAAACTGGGACCCATCATCTCTGAGTTAAAAATGAAAGAGTTGAACTTAGGGCTGTGTTTAATAGTGAACATAAGGCATTTCTACACACAATGCTGTAAGAAAGCCACTAATTAGTCAGGCTAGCTGAGAAAAAGAGGCTTCTGGAGCAATGGAAAAAAGTCATGTGGTCTGTTGAGTCCAGTTTTATCTTGTTCCAGAGTGATGGGCGCATCATGGTAAAAAAAGGTATATGGGGTTACCGTGGTTGGTCAAAGAATATGCTGAATATACTGAATGACCAGGTTATCCATAAATGGATTTTTTTCCAGGTGCGGGATTTATTAGGTTCAAACTGTAAAAGAGTGGTTCTGGGAGCACGAGACCACTACAAGGTCCAGAACCTAACCCTTATGTGTTTTGGGGGACATTTTCAGCCACTTCAGGTGATTTTTCCAGTCAAAATTTTGCTCCATCACATTTAATGAATTTTGGTAACAATTTTTTTTACACAAACTATTACACAAATTTAGGAAAATGCTTAGATTTGTTTTCAAAAACTCAAAAAATGCACTGTCTGTGAATTCACTACCCTTTCTTTGTGTTCGTGGCTGAAAACAGCCACTACAATAAATTGCTGTAAAAATCTATCAGATTATTATTTTTTGCAAACATCTCTTTATCTACCTACTTCAGAAATCAAAACTGTTCCATTTTTGTACCTTTTTATTGCAAGAACTTCAACGAGATGTCACTGATTTCAGGAGAAAGAAGCATTCTTTCAATTTTAAAATTGACTGTGGCCTGGACTGTTTTTATCTTTTATCACAGTCTTGGACAAGTCAAACATCACTAACAACATTGGAATTGTCATGTTTTCAGAAGTTCAAAAGCTATTATATTTGTGTATTTACGTGAGGATGCTAGGGTTTAGGTTATGCTTTGTGACTGAGCCTTACATATCATTCCTTTTAAAACTGGACAAACAATTACACCCTCTTTCTCACGTACACACAATGGAGCAAACATAATTACACATACTAGCTCTCCGTGTACCCTTTGATGAATTATTCACAGCACACCAGATAAATCAGCAGAACTGAATGAAGCTGCTCTGGTCAGCTGGTTACATTCAAATCATTTTAAGCGAAACCCAAACCAGAAGCAGAAATGTGAGATGGCCCCTCTGACCCAGACTTCTACCAGTCCAGCAAGCAACAGTTCTCTGTCACACTTAATAGCCTGTGAAAACACACACACGAAGCCAGCCAAACATTTCTGAACAGCAAAACACACAATCGCTCTTCACAGTGTGTCAAGAGGGTAATGAGATAATGGGAGAAAATAAACAGCTAACCAAAACATTACCATAACAAACAACTCATAAGATGCTACAGAATGAAAGATAGAAATGAAAGAAAACCAAGTTTTGGTTCCACCTATGATGCTTTTTGTTTCCCTTTGATAATTAGCAGGTCGTTAATAGAATCACTCTCTCTGGGGCCGAGTTGTTTCCAAATTTTTTATCTAAAGGTCTAACAGTTATCACGTGCATGCTATCACTATTCAAACGTATTTAATTTTGTCATTTTTTTACTGCAAAAATAAGAAAACTTGAGAACTAACAGTTTTATGTTTTATAACATAAATCAAGTGTTGAGACAAAATAAAATTTGATTACTCCCCCAAATAGCGAGAACAAGGTAAAAAAAATGTGAAAATTGTAACAAAACAACTTTTCAAGTATTAATTTTTTCAAAAATACACTGTTCCAAGGATTTTATTTGTTCCATTTCGCTTTTTCAGAACTTTGAAAAACACTAGCAATATCACAGGTGTTGTAGTTCCCGGAGTTATCCATTCTTTTCACCACTAGATGGCACGGATTTGGGAAGACGTTTGCATATCCTCTTAAAACACAAAATATCAAAACTAATAACAACACATATTTGAGAGCAAAATAAATGACATTTTTGAACCGTCCCCGACTTTACCATGACTGACACTGGCAGAAGGACAGAAGAACTATTTACACCGACGTCATTTACAATTGATATTTACAAACATCAGCCAATTCTGCTAAATCAAAACAAATTTCAACATTCAGCACTGATTCACAAAGGATCATTTCAGCAGCCGTCTTAGTAGGGCATCTGTGTTTGCTCCTCTCAACATCCTCCCTCGTAGAGAACACAAAATCAGCTATGTGAGCAGGAGAATAAGCATGGAGTCTGAAGGGAGCTCTATGAGGCGATGCAATGCGATTACTATGGAAATTATAGCTTCCAAATAGCAAGGTATATGTGTATGGTCATATGTGGAAAGCTCACTGTTTCCTGTTCCCCATCTCTTTTCCCTGAGTGATGGGCATTTATTAAATGTAAGATAACTGCAGCCTTCTACTGCCCTTTTAAACTCAAGAATCAGACTGAACGATTAGTTAGCTTAGATGGAACACTTTTGGTGTGAATTAATTGTGTTCAAAATAGTGGTCTCTGCTCACCCTGGAATATTATTGTCCCTAATATTATATCCACAATCATGATATTAAACAAAATGTTTAAAAAGAAACTGTTTTGTTACCCACTTCTGAGTCCGCCTACAGAACAGAGTCATTAACTTCAATAATAACTCATATAAATGACACACAGGGTGCTCTAGTCTACTTTAAAATAGTACTGATGTCTTAAAAATGTACATTTGCATCATAATGAGTAATCACAAAACTCACGCATATATCCTCTCTAATCAAGTGGCCCAAGTCACATCGCATAATGCTATATTGCAGGTAAAGTACCTCCATAATGAATTTTCTTGCGGTGAGTAGGCAGAAACCATTTCATTTTTGCATTGTGAGTTGTGATCCCACTCATATCAATAGAGTTGTTTTTTTGTTTTGTTTTGTTTTGTTTTGTTTTTTTTTTTTCGTTGAATGAACGCTGTACGAGTCTTGAGTTCCATTTCTACCCCTTAGGGTAGAAACCTTATATAGGGTGATTTAAATCACTTAAAATCTCAAGTTTAACAGGAATAATCTGCTATTGTTAGATTAGTAGCATTGCGCAATAAACTCACCCCTGGCATGTCAAATGTTTTTAACATTTCAAAAACCACAAGAGTGATGCATTTGTTGATCCTTCACAGCCAATTGGTTCACATAAACCACTTTGTAGGGGTGTTCAGATTCTCAGGGGAAATTTTTGAGACCCGGATTTAACCAGGATTTAGCAGGTATATTAAAGATTGATACGTGGAAATTAAGGGTTACTTTTTCTTAATGTAAAAAGGAAATATGAATAGTTGAAAAACAATATCAATCTATCAATCCATCTTACGCCAAATGAGTTGGCTGTTGTATCTTGGGGTGATGGAGCACGCTGTTTTGTGCCCTGTTCATCCAAAATAAGCAGCTTTGCTGTGGTAAGCCCGACTTTTACAAGACATCGCTGTTAATGTGCCAATTATGATGTGCACCACAAACCCTGAGCCATGGTGCATTTACGAGCAAGCTGGAAATCCCTGTATGTTTATTTTCTTTATTTTATTCACTCGGTTTAATTGCCCCAGGAGGATTCTCGGGTTTTGCTTTCCTATTAAGTTTCAGTGACCCGCGTCCGGTCACGATCAGATCAGACAGCATGACTCACTAAAGCTACAGTCATGGATCACTAAAACAGGCGATACCTGTTCATTTAAACGAGCTTAAAGCAATACAATAATTGATTTTCAGGACAGCTAGCCAGTAAAATCACAAGTAAAATGCATGAACCAATATCAAAAGCGCGTACCTGTTGGCGCGGCAGTCCGAATTATTGCTCATCAGCCGAAAGGGTCATTGCCTTTCCATCATGAGTTATTCCATCCACCAATCTGACTGCCTCCAAATATCCTCACTAAAGGATCCCACCTAAAAGTGGTGTTTTTAGCCCCGAGAAATAAAGAAGCTCTGTCTACTTCTCGCGTAAAGTACCGGGTGCGCAAATACGCAAAGTTCCTCCTCACGCAGCGCCTAAGATCTTCATCGCAACTAAGCCGAGAGTGGCATCTAACTTCACATCAGCGCTCTCACAGTTGATTTGGGCATCTAACTTCTCCTCGTCTTGAGTAGTATCCGTTTGGGTTTGCTCTTATCCTGGTTGGAGACTCCGCGCGCGCGCGCTCTGTGCATGTTCTGCCAGCGCTGAAGGCAAAGGTCTGTCTCTCTGAGTCTGGAGGTGTGTGAGCTTTGAGTGAAGCGCAGACTCGGCCCCGGTGCTCTCCAGGGATCCGAGGAGAAGAAACGCTGCACACGGTCAACCAGCGCCACTCAGAGGCGACTCCTAGCACAGATTTGAAGTTCTTAATTAAGATGTGACGAGTTTATAAGTAAATTCAGGTTTTGTCAGATATTTTATAATCAAATTTTGGGAATAATTGTAAATTTTATTTCATTTCCACTTCCACATTTTTTTACATATTCTACCACAACATTTCAAAGTGTCCCAAGAAATGTTTCATAAAACAAAGCTGACCTGACTGTTTGTACTGAAAAAAAATTATCAAAAGAACAGTAAATTCACCCTTACAAGTGCAGCCATTTTGAGCAGTTTTAATACGCTCAATTTAATTTTTTTTTCAGTACAATTCCAGCTTCTACATTTCACCGCTGTTTCAAGCACTTTTTGTGCCATTGTACTTTTTTGTGCCCGAACTTTGAAAAACACAAGCCTTCTCACAGGTCTTGTATTTCCAAGGGTTATACCTTCATTTCTCCACTCGATGGCACTTATTTGATGTCTGAAAAATTAAACTGAAAGATGATTGCTCATTTTCTCATACATTTTAATCTGAATTACCCTGCAATTTATGTGTCATAACTCTTGTAATGTTCAACACCAAAAAAAGCAAAACTAAATAAACTTTTTGTAACCTATGCATTATATGTGAAATTCAAATTGAACAATAGCTGGATTGCATCATTACTACTTAATTCAAAACAGTCGGTGTGATTAGCACAAGCACCGGTTAGTGCATGGACTTCTAAGGGTTAAGAACAATCATTTACCAACAAGAATGAAACTACTTAAGCCATCTCAAACTATTTTCATGGTCTAACTGAGAACCAGATGGCCATTGGTCCTTCTGCCAAAAGCACAAAGAAACAACTGCCTCAGAATCAAGTCTAATGTCCTTCAATCTGTCCTGCACTTTTGCACTTGGTTCTGATTTTGCTCCAAAATGGCATTTGGTGAAATAAACCCATCTCAGAAGATGAAGATTGAACACGTTTGGCTCGATCATCGAAGTGCCACACTCACAGCTGAAATCCAATATAGAAGGACAAGAAATGATACATGTGGTAGACTCCTAGCCATTTATATTACTCACTGTGTGTAGGATGGACAAGTTCTCAGAGTCAGGCTAAGAAAGGAAGGTAAAGAGCAGGACTTTTCATAGACACTGTGAAAGACGATGAAAATATATGTTGTATATTTTTATTGTGTCTGAACATAACAGATGTTTCCATGTTTCAGTTTTTCTCATTATACTTTAGTCTGATCTCAGACTATTTACAGAAGGATTCCTTGCAACAACATTAAAGACCAGAAGGACTCAGATCTCCTGTGAATTATAAACCATATTTGATTTCAAGGTTTAAATCAAACCATCTTGGCTTCAAATAAAAGTGGCAATGCTCTCAGAACAATGAACTAGCATGAATCGTTAGAATACACACAGTGAATAGATGTGTGTTTAAAGTTATTTTCCACTGCTTAGACTTATTTACAACAATGGTATGGGGAAACTGACACAACTGGGATTCCCAGTGGGTAACAGCTGTCTTTGGCGACAAAAAAACTTGATCAACTAAAATTAATGAAATACTGAGAAAATTACTTTGATCTACATAACTTTTATTATGATCAGCTGAACTCAGACTATCTGGACTACATTTCCCAAAATACCTTTCACACAACTTCCTGTCACCGTAATTAGCATCAATAGCTTCTCCTTGTACTATTGTAACATTTACATAATCCAAACTATTTCAATCTCTTGGGTTCATAATTTTTTTAACTGTGTGTTGATTTAACTGGTTAAGTTTATTTATTGTGATTACTGCCTCACTTGTTTTTTGAGCGACTCATTTGGATTACCCCATAAAAGATAAGTGAAATTAACATTTGGCTTCTTCCCACAACAACAAAAGGATTTCAAAGTTCCAAATTTGTATGCATACAATCGTGAAGTTGGTTAACATTTTGTATTTACAGTGATGTTGCTTTGTATTTGATGCAATAATAATTTGTCAATGTTTCTGGCTTTATACAGTTTAAAAAGCTGCGATTAAGGCTCTCGTCAATAAAGTATAATCTTACTATCCATATAGAAATTAAAAGTTGCATTGGTATATATGCAAATCATGAGAATGTTCAGAACTAGCCCAGAACTAAACACTAGGATCCGTTTTAATGATCTCATTGGAGCTAGAGTCACCAAGAACACAATTGGAAACACATATGACTGAAGTCTCCTTCACTCTAAAATAAACGTTCCATATAGAACCAAATCTGGTTCTTTTGCTCGTAATCATAGGGGAACATTTTTGGTGACATTTAACAACAACCACCAAATGTTTTGAAATAAAAAAAACAAACTTTCCCATTATATATCCGACCAAAACATCAAAGAACCAGCAAAGAACCAAAATTTGCTTAAGGGTTTCTTTAAAAGCAAAACAGTCTTTTATAATACCTTCAAACCTACAAAGGACCAGCCAAAACTGGTGAAGAACCAAAAAGAGCTTAAGGGGTTCTGTAAAGAGAAAAAGTAGTATAAGCAACTTCTGCAAAGAATCAGCGAAGAATCACTAAAGAACTTTTTTTAAGTGTTGCTCAAGAAAGATGTTTTTGAATTTGCATTCGACTCTTTACATTTTCTCAATGTCTCAATTACTGTGGACTGATATGCAAACACTGAAAACCAATATGGGCTAAAAAAAACCTCTTTACCTCTGAATTTGGTCATCTTTATTTTGGTCCCAAACAATGTAATGCCTTATAACTGTATGCATAATTTGACAGGACATAGTGTATTAATTGGCGTTTCAGTAATGAGATTCAGGAGGAGGTTGTCAGATAATTAGCCTCGCCTACTCTGGCGCTCAGTCATCTAATTATTATTGTCCTATATATAGCAGTTGATGACTGAAATGCACCCCACCTCCATCCCTTTGACACTCTTCCTAGGGGCATTATCTTAAGTCGCATTATGGCTCTGTGGTCTGCGTGGTACACATCATTAAACTAAATGATACTATCATACTAGCCAATCACCTTTCTTTTCCAGGTTCATTTTCTGTTACTTCAAACTTGTAACAATAAAGAAGCTCTCTCTCTCTCTCTCTCTCTCTTTCTCTCTTTCTTAAACTGCTGCTATAAACCTGGGTTCTGTTCACAAAAAGTGTCAAGAAAGAAAAGACAGGAAGGCTGTTACAGACCTCGCAAAATTAAAGCAATAAGGCATAGATGAAAGAATTGAATGTTCAAGAAAGAAGAACATTCAGTTCATGAACTTCAATATGATCAACGCACTGCTGGGTTTCATTGCTCGAGCAAAAACGAAATATATAGAGGAATAGGATCTTTCTGGAGAAACAAGACACTCCACTGTTCTAAAAAACAACCAGCCTCAATTGGATTGATAGTGATTCTAGTCACTTCTGAAACTTCTTCACTTTGTCTTTTTGTTTTATGTATTATATACTGGGAGACACTTATCATTTTACTCACACTTTAAAAAGATAAAAATTCCATCTCCATCAGTTAAGAATAGGAAAGAGGACTTAATGCAAACATTAACACTGCCCCCTAGTGGATTGATGGTATCAAATGCATACAAACCAAACTAGATTCTAGCCTTCTAAGCTTTTGTCTCAAAACTTTTTTAATTGCATTTTGATGATTCGTTATATAAATTATTTTGTTTGTTTCATTAGTTGCTTAAAAATAGTGTAAATTATTGTGATGCATATCGTGTCATAGACATAATATCGAGGTCTGTATCGTACCTGAGTACATTGTTATTATTTACTCATACATTTTGTAGTATTTACCACAGATGCTTTACTCCATTTTCATTTGTTTTTTCATTCGAAATTAATTGTACTTTTGCTTGAGCTTGACTTTTCATTATTTTTTCCACCACCGACAGTAACAATCAAGTTCCCACATTATTATGATAACCAAACTGCGATGTAAACCATTGAGACTATTTTGTTGTTGAGGGGAACGGGAGATCAGTTGTCAAACATTGTCAGACCCACAGTTTCAGAACCCCGATTTAACCATAAGAACAAACCGAGAGTGAAATGGTGGAAGCAGACAGTTTCTCCCCTGGAGCAAGCAAAGCAAAGTGTTGATGGTGGTGTGTCAAAACTCGTCAGGGTCAAACTTCCTTCCAAAACAGAAAAGCCTTGACACCTTTGTTTCTAACAGATCGGCAAACAAGGGTTATACACAGAATCGATTAACCACACGCACACATTCACACGAAAGCTGCCCTCGTGTGCTTCGCAGGTCTGACAGGAATCATCAGAGCAAAGCTGAGTTGATCATCTCAGTTTCCAGCCGTGTCATAAATGAAATACAATGACTGGCATTCCTAAACTATTTATGTCCGCTGATTATAATTAGATATTCAGCACGCAGGAAACCAGATCAGTCCCGATTAAGATGAAATCTGCTTTTAAACAAAATGTGTAATTCTATGGTTGAATAGCTTTTAACAACAATACATTACTCTAACAGCATTCACACAGTCACATGAAATTTTTCATTGTTTATATAATCTATAACTGAGTATGAGATCTCTTTGTGTGAAGAGCGCTCAATAGTGGAATGATGCACATTGACACCATCTGCAGCAACATACACTTCTGTTTATCTGAGATTTTTCTTGTCTGCCACTTAACTAGAACTGTGCTTCTGGTCTTCCAATTCCTCACAATGTTCCTCACATTCCTTTCTGTGCTTGTTACTCCATGTCTGCTTCCCTCTCTCTCTCTCTCTCTCTCTCTCTCTCTGCCTTCCATGCACTTCACTTTAATTAGCGCACCTGCTCATCATTAGAACCTAATCTTTTTTCCTATTTAGGCGCTTCATTTCGGTTACTCCGCGTCAGTCCCTTAGTTAATTCTACACCTGTCAGTTCGCTTATACTCTGCTCCCTTCAATGAGTTTCCCTTAGCGGTTTTTCTGTTGTTTTTTCCAGTCTAGCCCCGTCCTGTTTAGCGTGTTTTTTCTGGTGCTCTCTGTGGTTCCGGGTTCGGTTGGATCATCTCCAGCATTCTCTCCTCCAGGTCAAAGATATTTCAGCCTTAGGTAGTTCTCCGGCCTTGTGCCAATGGATTTTTCGTATTTATTATTATTATTATTTCCTTTGGACTGTTCCGGCCATGGGCCTGTGGATTGTTTATCTAATTATTTTTATTTTTCAATTAAAACCCGATCTCTTGCATTTGAGTCTCTTCCCATTCTTTGAACCTCAGCACCTAACAGAGCTTTCTGGATCCTTCCCCTGAACCATGATGTTAAACAATCATTGTTTTCAGCTCATCTGGGAGTTGTTGCAAAGACACTTACAACTGGCCTCATTTACATACTTTCTCATAATTGGATTTACCTGTGTATAGAAGTTAATGGTTACCGAGGTAACCAGACCAATTTTGAGCTCTAATAACATGTGCTAAAAGTAATAAAATAAAGAAATTATGCACATGCCTAATTTTTTTTAAAGAATTGTTGCATCCATATTTTTGATCCTGACATTTATTTCTTCTATGTTGTATATAGGAGGGCTATCACGTTAAATTCAGGAACTGAAAGATGAGTAATCTATTAAAAACAAGATTGTGTTACTTCCTGCATTAGCACAATCAATGAGTTGCGAGGGATGAAGTGAGAGAGGAGAAGCGAGAGGAAAGTTCTTTACACAATTAATAATTCAGACAGTGCTGCAGTTAAAGCATCCCTCAGTGTCATCAGCAGTTGTATTCTTACACTTTTAACGCACAGTTCCACAGCTGTATGAATGTATGTGGATGTGAGAGATCTAAAGTTCAATCTGTTCATGTGGTGTGCTTACAAACCGTTAAGTCAATGTTTAAGTGAGCAAAAAGTGAATGCCTAATTTTTGTTTACAATAGCATATAAATATATGTTTTCTTTGGATACTTTTTCAGTAATCTGGAACACTGAATGTCATAAGGTTTCTGTTTTTTAAACTATGAATTAACTTTTAACTAATACTTAAAAATGGCTAATAGTGTGTAGTTATTATAAAGTGCTACATAACATTTATTTATTTATTTATTTATTTATTTTTGTGATGATCATTAATAATGTTCATTTAAAGAAGATCCAGTATTTAAAAAAAGCTTAATTGGGTTTTTTCGGCCAATCAGAATAAAGCTTTTAACTGTTGAATTTTCTTCAGTCAAGCATTCCATTTCAGAATGTCCATCTGCCAATCAGTCAACCATTCAGCTGTAGAAAGTTCTTCAGTCAAATATTCAATTTTAGAACGGAATCAGAGTTAGTTATTCAGCTCTAGAATAATCCTCTCTCAAACATTCAATTTTAGAACGAAATCCAACTGTAGAACGTTCCTCTACGAACCAGAAAGTTTCATAACCATTTAATCTTAGAGTCTTAGCCTTTGCTCCAGGTTAGAATGTTCTGCAGCCAATCAAAGTTGAGTTGTTTCAAATGCAGACCTATAATCGTGTATGTAATTATCATAAGTTATCGCTAATTCAAATGCTCCTTTCACTAAAAATAACAATAATTTGAAATTAGTACACCAATACAAGTACACAAATCAATCATGTACATTAAACAATTGCTTGGTCATCTTGCCAATTGTTACATTTTTAATAACAAAATGAACTTCATTAAATGCACTTTGATCATAAATTCATTATTAATAGTCACATGGTGAGTAAACTGAGATTTCCTGTAAGCGGCAAAAAAACACATCTTTTCGAGGATGTTTAACAGTTTTGGGTCATTGATTTCAATTTAGTGATTAATTAAGCTTCAGGTGTGAACACCAGAGTGACCTTTCACATGCTCAGTTTCACTCAGATTGCAGAGCTGCAGAGGAAACTTCTTTTCTCCTCTAATAAGCTGCTGTGAATTTTTACAGCACAAAGAACCTCTTTCTCAAACTGCCAAGGCCTCATTTTCTCTCCTCTCCCTTCCTGTCTGATTAAGGCCTCTGAAAAGGCAGCAAGATTTGGAAATGTCTTGAAGTGTGAACTGTGTCTGTCTCCGGCTGTCTGTCTGTGTAGCTCCAATTGATGATCTCTGCAGACCACCACAGTAATGACCCCCAGCTCTCCACTGTATACTCGGAAATTTAATGGGGGGATGGAGGGAAGTGAGGGATGTGTTTGACAGATTTGAAATCTCTGACCGACACATTTGAGAAGACGAGTTTGGACAATATTTAGAAAGGAAATAGACGTTCAATTGAAACTGTTGCTTATTTTGATTAAATAATACCCGTCATCTGATTTAATTCAGTCAATTGAAGCTTTTAAGTATTTTTGTCTTACTTACAAACTTTAAGTTGCACACACATCACCACAACACATGTACATGCTCACAAATGTATAAACAATTGTTTTTGAGCAGACTGCATGTTTTCATACTGGTTGAGTCGTAGCGTTTGAATCTTAGCTGGTTCAGCTGTTTTCTCGATATTCACTCTTGCCTTGCCTTGTTTTTATGTGACCTTAGGAGCCATGTCGCTTTGAGTTGAGCACTCGGCTTTTAAAAATATGTGCCGTGTGCTCTCCTCTCTAACGTTTTGACCCTGCCCTTCTTTTTTATCATTTGTCCCACATGTCCCTCCTCATTGATGCCCCTTACTCTCCTAAAGCATGCTGGTTCATCTTGTTTACCTTCTGTTTCAAAGTCTATTATTTAGCACTTTTAAATAATTCTTAGCTTAGCTAATAGTCAAATTTATTTGCCATTTTTAATTTCACATTGTTTCTGCCTCAACTCTTGCTTTTATATTTTGCGTAGCCCAATTAAAAATCTTTTATTCAACATTTATATTTTTGTCAAGCAATCTTGAGTTTCAGGTGGCTAGGAACCCAATTTTAAAAGCACCTATAAAGACTAAATTACCCTTAAAGCAGTTCCCATTTTTTTCCAATTGTTGTAACCCTCATTTCAAAAGAACAGCAGCAAAAGAAACTTTCAGCATCGATGCGGTGGGTTACTCCAAATGTCTGATGCCATGAGATTTGAATGGAAACCTGCCTGTCCTCCACAAAAGCACAAATGTTAATGTGTGGGTGAATGAACAGACATCAGAGGAGTCCCCCGAGACACCACCTTTAGCTGGGCCTCACTCATACACACTCATGTTCCATATACTCCTAGGGACAGTAGGGACATGCAGATGCAGCTTTCATATGCTAATGCTGATATTTAAGCAGCACCAGTCTCCCATATTGGCAGCATGACTGTGTGTAAGAATGCCATTATGTCAGTCTATTGAATATTAGAAAGTACCTTTAAAAGAAGGAATACATCCTTATTCACTGTTAAAGAGAAAGGAAGGAAGTACACACAACTTTTAAATTGCAGATGAATCTAATTGCTTTTTACTGAATTCGAGCACTGTTCCAAACAAACAATGCATTTCCTATTTATTTATGAATGTGCTTTACTAAAGAACTTAAAATGTACTTTGAACAATGATGGAAATAATAATATATTCCAGAGAAGACAGGAGAGGGCTTGAAGTCCAAATATTTACTAAGAGTTTCATGAATAACACATTACAGATATTTCTGGGTGAACTAACTGCATTACACAACAGACACGTGTGACAAAACTCCCGTTGCAATGCGTTAGTTTTCACACCCCTCCCTGGTGACCTGGTCTTATATGTTATGCTCTTAAAAATGCAAATTAGTTGGGGCGTAGTTCCGTTTGCATCTGGAGTTTTAGACGTGAGCCATTCACTTCCTGTAATGGTGGACTGTCTTAATCCTCTGCACAGAGAAAAAAGCACTCGGGGTGATAACACAGGTCTATAAAAATATCCTATTGATTAAATTCAAGTAACAAAAGAAATACACAATTATCACTCATTTATTTTTCAGTTTAATATTACACTTAATACTCAAATAATTATAACATAATACACCACATAAATAGAGAAAATGAAACTGTTGGAAGATACCTAAATTATCCTTCAACAATTAAAAAACAATGTGATCAGTTTAATAGCCTTCTTGACTGCATTTTGACTATAAATAACGACCTGTTTTGGTGTTACCAGTAGCGCCATTCCCAATATGCAAGATACGCAGACTGCCATATAGGGGCATGGTTAATAAAAAGTTAATTAAAATAAAAAATGTTAATGGCTGTGTAATAAAAATACATTAATATTAGTTATTTAAATTATATAAATCTTAAATTGTATAAATCTTCGAGTTATTTAAATTTGAGTTGATTAGCGCAATGAGTGCAAATTTTCAGGTTTTGATCGTGTTCAAAAACTCTTTAAATCAGAAATTCAAATAAGAGGAATATTTTACTGTAGCATTTTTCAATTATTCCAACCTGAACTTGGCTCTTTTTTTTGGCCACAAAAAGTGTGTGTTGGGTACATTTTGAAGTTACATTTTCTCTTATGGATGCGTTCAAAAACTCTCTAAATCATTATTGTAAGTATTATCAACTGTCAGAATCCAAAATGTACAAATATTTTACAGTGGCATCTTTGAGATATTCCCTCCTAAACTTGGGTTTTGGGGGGAAAAACGGATTTAGCGACATTGTGTTGGGCACATTTTGGGGTGCACCATAGTAAATTTCTACCTAGGTAAGACTCAAGTATACACAAAAAATAGGAACTGGGCTAAGGGTAGCAAGTTCCTTGGCTATTTGAGGCTGCATTTCAGCAAATGGAGTTTGAGATATGTTCAGGATTAATGGTGTTCTCGATGCTGATAAATAGAAACAAATGCTTATCCGTCGTGCAATACAATCAGAGAGGATCATTGTTGAACCCAAATGTCCTGAAACATACAGGTAAGGTCATTAAAACCAATCTTCTGAGTAACGAAGAACGAGAAGTACTGGAAGTGATGCCAAAGCCCTACAGAGCTCTGGGATTACTATGAACAAATTAGAAGCCAACCGTTACCTTACGGCATTTTCACTCCTGCCTAAATATCTAACAAAGTTACAGTTATTAGAAAGTGTTTATAAAGCTGTGTGAACATTACACAGGGCTTCATACAGCTGTGCAGTTTATCTTGACATACACATGGTGATGGTCGACAGGAACTGGGTTCTGTTTCTAATGAGAGAAGAGCGGAAAGCTAGCCAGGGATGTTAAAATATATGCTACCCGTCATTGATATGAATGACCACCAGTGAGTTATCAGACAGGAACACACATGCACCCTTTTCTTTTCTAAATGGCTCACACACTGGAGATCAGTCTAAGATGATATCTATGGAATAGTTTCATTGTGTTTGTATATGTGTCTATTATATGTGAAATGCTATTTATCTTGATAAGAAATGGTGATATAGAGCTTCACATCACAATCTCTCACCTGCCTATGTCTGCACACGTAAATATATGTACATTTTTTTCTGGAAACCATTTGTGGTGCAACAAATCAGTTTATTTTTTTTTTTTTTTGCTTAAATGAGCATTACACTGTGTTTTTGCTTGTGTGTGAAGAGGAGAGTAAAACAGATGGCAGAATGTGATGTGCTAAGCTTTATGCCAACGCTGCCTTTTCTTGGCTCGAGCTGAAAATGCTAGCAAAGGTAAATTGCCAGACAACTGCAAATAATATTTCTTAAAACTCAAAAAAAGATAAGTAGCATCAAAAACCCCTTGACCCATACAAGGAAGAAGCGGGTAAAAACAACTGATGAATGGTTTCTGAGAAATTTATCAACAA